>JAYMTF010004725.1:0-12665 GCA_036897485.1 Pelargonium nanum | reverse complement strand
CCTTGACTCGCCATGCCACGCGTCACCTACCCATTGGTCGGGAGGTGACCGATTTTTTATGACGAATCACCTCTTTTCTGACACTTTTTTTTGCTTTACCCACTAATTAGGGTTTAACTTGTTTTGAGCCCTTATGCTCCATATATATAATTAAAAGAGTTAAATTACCATTGATCCTCCAACTATACACTCATATCACAATTAATACCCTACTATTTTTAAAATCATGAATGATACTCCAACTACATATTCTCATCACCGTTGCCCAAAAACACAATTCCATTCTTTTTGTGAGAAAATTGTTAGTTGCCGTTAGTATGAGAAAATAATAAAAAAAGATGTGATTTGCACGTGACTTCATCTTCTTTGTTCAACATCCTATTTGACTGGATCTTTCATGAGCTCCAACGAAATCGGTCACCAAAAGTGGGTGGAGACGGCTAGCTCATGTCCAAATCAAGATTGTTGTTCTTGTTGGCACGACACGGCGGATCTTCTCCTCTTCCATGAAGATAAAATCATGAATATGCTCGTAAAAGAAGAAATTGATTGATTGATTGTTGTGTGTAGCAGTTAAGGTATGTTTGTGGTTTGTTATTGTGATGTAAAGAGAGATTAGGTTTTCTATATGAATGTGGATTGTGCGTGGGTGCTGTTGCGCAGGTCAAAGCTGGTAAGGTTGGAGAAATTGGAGGTTTAATATTAATAAAAGGAGGGATGAGATTTACTGTATGTAGGTATGGAGGGATGAGAAATTGGAGGTTTCTATATGCTTGAATTGCCTATTTCTCTCCCTTAGCTGCATACAGCAAAGCTCCAATTTCTCTCCAATAAAAAGAGGCCGGTATGGGTCTGGTGGACAGACTTGTCATTATAATTTAGATTCATCATGCATTAGAGATTTATATTAGATTAGACAACCAAAATTGTTCAACAAGGAAGATGATGTCATGTGCAAATCACATGCTTTTTCTATTTGCTCAAACTAACGGCAACTAACAGTTTTTACACAAAATAGATGGAATTGTGTTTTTTGGGCACCGGTGATGAGAACGTGTAGTTGGAGTACCATTCATGATTTTAAAAATAGTAAGAGGATCAATATATGTGATATGAGTGTATATATAGTTGGAGGATCAATTTGTAACTTTAACCCTAATTAAAATCACGTTGCAGGTTGTAGCCAATTGTAATATGACACGTCATCATGTCACCTAAGATTTTAGACCATAACAGCAATGCACGTCATACTCCAACTGCGATAGATGGAACGACAACATTTCAATATATTTTTTGATGTACGAACGTCAAAACAACGTTGTTTTGTGCATGGTTTTCTTATAAAATAATATGTTGCCGTTTCATCTATCACAACAGAAGACTAACGTAGATCAAAATCTTACATAACATGATGATCGATAACGAGTCGTTCTAAGCTAACATGTCACGTCAAACCTAAATACAGACGGGTAATGTGAATTTAATTAACATGATGTTAGGTGCAATGATATTCTTCATTATGAAGTGGGGAAGCACAATATTGATTGCATTTACATTTTCCCTTAAACTTAAAACGGAAATGGAATTTCTATTAAACACATACTCAAATAAGTTCATGACCTATATATATGTTATCGTGTTAGTGTTATCACAATTTTAGCTTATAATATATGCATTACGTAACCATCCTAAACTTGGGAACTCTAAATATGTAAATGCATATTAATTTGCTGGTTCTTCTTGTTCACGTAAGTGCCTAAGCATGCATAATATTGGGTATTGGTCTAACTGCTCCTAGTTACATGCCAACCACCATCCTTAACTATTAAGTTAATGACGTTAACCTATATAAATGCCAACAATCCATAATAATCAACAAGGTCTATAGATTTTTTTTTTTAAAAAAAACAAGGTCTATATATGTACTTACTACTTAGTATTATAATGTACTACCAAGAAAGGTTGGAACACACAGGTCTCACTTAATCCAATTATATTGACTACTTTTATTTAATATTAGACCTTCGTCATTTTATAAATAAACAGAAATCGCATTAACAATCACTTGGTTATATAAGTACCAACTAATTCATTAGCCGTTTCCTTAGGGACCGTACCGTTGGAAAGGTGAGAATAACATGAAGTTGAAATATACCCGACTATATTGAGTCAAGCGGTTGAGACGCTTTACTTTTCCTCTAAAATCTCGGATTCAACTCTCCGAGTGTGTGTATATAATCACCGAGAAAAGAAATAAAGTTGAAAACATAAAATTTGATGATATAAACATTGGTCTTGTAACTTGGCGGTGCAAAGCCGCAAACTACAACTACAAGTCTCCCATGGTACCTATTAACTCTCGTAAACAAATACATACACCACAAGAGAAGCAACGATCAATGGTTGAAGTGGCCGACAAAACGGTTCTCGTCGCTGATCAGCGAAGAAATTTAAGATGGATGGATTCCGTCGGCATTTAGTGACGGGCCCGTCGCGGACGATGGTGGTGACATTGGCACCATTATTATTTTTTTGCGCAAAATCTCAGTAACAGAATTGTTTGTCGCTATGAATTAAACGAAGACGAAGTGTCCCCGTTAATGAGTCGTTTAGGATTTGCAATCAGAAAGATCTATAACCTTGCACCCTTATTCTGATGCTGACTGGGCAGGATATCCCATCACCAGACGGTCAACCACCAACTATATAACATTCTTTAGCTCATATATATATCCTATCCTACGGTGTGCAAAGAAATAATATGGAATTTCGCTTTCTTTTGTCAAGGCAGTGTATCGAGCGATGACTTCTACGAGTTGTGAAATTGTTCGGTTACATCGACAGCAACAAGATTTACATGTTTCGCAGCATGCACCAGTTTTTTTATTTTTATAACGGTGGCAGTCTCTTGTGTTGGCAAGTAACTAATGGTCTCTCTCATTACGATAGTGAGCTCTTCTATAATAATAGCAAGTTGATGTATTGTTGTGTTTGTGGATCGACGGCGTAGATTTGGAGGTAAACTAATTATATCAAACTGGCAACTTATAAGATGATTGGATCGATCTAGTACAACCATCTTGTGTAAGATGGTGTTAATTTTAAATAAACCACTAAACACTATAATAAAAAGAACCAACCGTTGTTCATCTCAAAAACCAAAAAGTATTTTACCGACACTAATTCTTAATTAATGAATAAATAGAAGAGTATGAAAAATAGAGGGATAGGCCAGGCCGTTGACAAAAGTGAGAGTAGCAAAGATAAAGAATAAAGAAAGCGTGATTATAGATTAGATTAGAGGAGTAGATAGAGTGAGATTCCCAAGTTGGGCAAACAATATGCTTTCATTAATTCATCCACCTTGCCTTACCTTACTAGTTACTACTACTTTATTTACTTAATTTATGTACTATATGTCTATATGATATGTTGGGTCAACACTTACCGAGGCTGAGGCTGAGGGGAATGTTTTGCAGGTCCCACCCCATCCCAGGACGGAAATATGCTATTGCTACTTCCTACACTCTACACTCTACACCCTCTCATCTCAATTGGCTTTCTGTATAAATGTGTCCTAACATTATTCATACAAGATTATCACTATTTAAATGACTAAAGTTAAAAACCACACTTGAACACTGTTTTATATATAAAATTATTTTGATGAATGTTTAAAGTCTTGTTTGGGAAGTCTATTGGCCCTGTGCACCCTCCTTTTGTACATGCAGTTGGGACAAGAGAGGAGAAATTATGTTCGGTAAACAACATCCTCTCTCCTCCTTGCATTGTCAACTAAGCAAAAGGATGAGAGAGACCATAATCAGTCCATTATACTATTGTTCAGTTACACATTTCCCTCTCAACCATCGTCGTCATCATCATCATCAATATTAGACGGTCAAACTTGGCTCCACTGTAAAAGTTTAAGATGATAGGTGGAGGGCCCAACGTATATTGATAACTGTCAAACTTGGCTCCAATGCAAAAGTTTAAGATGATAGGTGGAGGGCCCAACGTGTATATCAAACGGCGACAGACTTCACATTCTTTCAATGTGTGATACATTAACACTCACCCTTACGCGCAAGTCGGATAGCACAAAGGACTCCACATGTGGACCAACCCAAACAATGACGAGTCACTAGGCTCAAACCAAACATGACTATGATATTATATTAAACTTAACTTTAACTCAAAAGGTTGAGTTGATAGGTGGAGGGCCCAACGTGTATATTAAGCGACGACATCTTTCACATTGTTTCAATGTGAGACACATTAACATAGACAACACACTTGAGCCATCAGCTTCAACTTTACAATGAATCGTTATTAATCGTATCTTACTGTAGTTCATAACTAAATTGTTATAATTTAATACGATGAAAATAAAACTCAGAGACAAAGCACACTCAGCCACTGAACATCTATACATTTGGACGAAGGAGTTTGGTTTATGTTATTCATTGTGCTTAGAGTTAGTAAACCCAAACTATGAATTGGTCGACTGAGTATTTGAATTTGTCAACCCACTACATGAAGTGGTTGACCGATTATATGAGTTAGTAGGCCAACAAAATGTGGTTGTTGATTAGTATATATATTGAACTAGTCGACCAAGTAATATGGTATATAGAGGTCGGATTCAGGCCGAAATGATGTCTGAATCACACCAAAAGGAGGCCATCGTCACACAGAGATTGAAGCCGGAACTACTTGACCCAGAATTTTAATGAGGTGTCATTATTTTAATGGTGGCTTAGTCTAAGTCAATTAATTTTTAGCTTAGGTTTCTCATACTCCATAATAGAATATGTTTTTGGTCGTTAATAGTAATGAAATCAATATTCTTGTGAAATTTTAATAATGGGTTACATACAAAGGCTTGAGTTTCGACTACTAAAAGGTCAACCTTATTAGTAGGGTTTGGCTTCCACCATTATATTTAAGCTCATTCTCTTTATATTTTTTCAATGTGGTACAATAACCAACTTCAACATTTCTCCTCACGTGCGAGTCTCACATATTTTTTTCTTTTATCAGTGAGCTCGACACATGCACAATGAAGAGGTTTATAAATCGGCACTCCCTCTCACAAGTAGATATTTTTTTTCCACACGTGGACCGCTGTAGGCGAGTTGGTGACTAACATGGGTAATATAAACGGACTACTTTCAGGTCAAGACTTGGATCAAAACGTAGAATTGAGCTTCAACTACTAAAAGATCAACTTTATTAATGGAATTTGACTTCCACCATTACATTTAAGCTCGTTTTCTTTATATTTTTTTTAACGTGGAACAATTACTCACTCTAACAAATCTCATTCTAACTGCTCCATATCCATGGTAACAGTTAAATCATAGGGGGTAAGATCATATAGTACGGATGAAAGAATATGTAAAGAACACATTAAAATAAAATAATATGCAAAATTGAGTAATCATGTTGACGTGATTTGACTAATGGCTAACAAAAACTTGGAATAATGTGACACTCATAAATTCACAAATTAAATAAGCCATAGAGTGTGTAGGGAAGGCATATAGGAGAAGCATAAAAAGGAGAGTGCAAGGTATAGAATTCATCTAAATCTTATACTATACTTGCATAAGTTTGATATATAATAGATTAGTAGGTAGTGGGAATTAGGAAAGTTCAATTCATTGATAAAGTGGTGTGGTGAGGGCTGAGGCTGCCATGTGAATGTGAAGTAATGGGTCATATATATTATACCCAGTCATTGTGGGTGTCATCAAGATCTCATATCCCACATCTTCATGTTCATATCATGCATCTATGGGTGCAAGAATCTTAATGAACACCCCCACTGGCAGTGCTGTGCTCAGATGGTGGTGGAGCTGTGATATGACCTGACACTTCTGACCCCAAACTAAAGAGAAAAGTGAATTTTGCTGCTACAGATCATTCACACCCATCATTCCACAACTCAACTACAAAAAAAAAAACGTATTTTTCGTATGCAACCGTTTTACATGTCAAATTTATGAAAAACACGACTGTTAAAGTAGGTCTCATTCAATATTGTTGGGAGCTTTGATGTTTAGGGATGAGATAGTGGATCTCATCTTCTGATAGATATGATAGACGGGTAGAATTCAATTTTAACCTTCCATATATTTGACATGTAAAATGTCACGGATAGAATTCAATTTCAACCTTATATATATTTAACATGTATAACGCCTGATTACATGAATCATTTCTCCCTATAAAATAAACTTGGAACACATTGTGAAAACACATGCAATACTGGAAATCAAGCCATATTTATATATCATCACAAGAAGTAGTAGAAGCAGCAGATGAAGCCCTAGCTAATAGAAGTTGTGATTTACATGAAAGCTGACCTAAAATAAGCTTCCACATTGATCAAAGAGAAGCTAAAAAGAAAAAAGAAACCAAAACCCATGTACCCTAATAAGTAATAACAGTTAGTGACCCCTCTTTTTTCATCATCAACACCAACAAAAGTAACCCACAAAATGAAGAAAAAGAAAAAGAACTCAGCAAAACACAAAGTTGTTGTTGACCCTACTTAATTCACCATGATCCTCCTCCTCCTCCACCACCACCTCCTTCTCCTCCTAACATTCCAGTCCAGTACCCACCTGTGGAATCTCCTTGATGATCATCACTTGTATTTGAAACCTGCACTCTAGTACTGGAATCTTCAAAAGGAAACAAAACCCTTGCACTGTTGGTCTCTTGCACCCCACTCCCATACCCACCATTTTCAAGCCCATCCAAGCTGAAATTCAAGGCACTGCCACCAGATGGCTTGAACTGATCCTGCATATGATTCAACCCATTTTGGTACATCGGATCCGAAACCGGCATCGACATGAAAGAACTGATCAACCCTCTTGAAGCAATCCCAGCACTCTTGAACAGCTCCATAGCTGGAGTAGTAGTAGTGGTTGTGGTGGTGGTGGAGCTAGGGTTTTGATCATGGTGATGATCTGTCATGTATTGGGGCATTTCAACAACAAATTTAGATATGAAGTGACCCTGGTTCTGATGATCAGCACCTGGTGGGTAAGACAGATTGAGATCTTGGCCTTGATATTGGATCTTGCTAGGGTTTTGAGAAGAAACAAGATGAGGGTAGCTCAGAGGAATATGATCATCAGGAACAAGCTTAATCTTGGAGGAAGGAGCTGTAGCTGCAGCTGATGGTGGTATTGATCTCTTGTTTTTTCTTGATCCTCCACCCACAGGAACATTTCTGAGAGACCCACCTTCAGTCCAATACCTCCTACAAGTCTTGCAAAAGTACCTAGGCTGAGAGAGGCTGTAGTTGTTGTAGTAACAAAACTTGGTGTTGGTTGAATTGCACCTTGGGCAGTTCAAAGCCTGATCCTTCTGTGGCCTTGCCTTCCTTGCACCTGCTCCACCACCTTCCATCACCCCAATTCCCTGAACAAAAAATTGAGTAAAAAGTAAAAACCAACAAGAACTCAAAAAGGACAAGAACAGTCCATAACTCCATGATCAACACCATCCAAGCAAAACTATATTGCTACTTTATGTCTTTTGAGGATTGCATATATATTGCAACAATAGGAACAAATTATAGTAACTACTTTTCTTTGGGTGGAAAAAGAAAGTGCAGAAAAAGTAGCATACTTTCAAGAAAATAAAGTAGAGAAAAGAAGAAATCAAAGACAACAACATAAATTCAGATATTAGTGGGGGCTGATCAACACAAACATCATCTCATAGGCAAAAAGTAACAATTTTCAGAAACCTATGAGAGCTAATAATATTCAAATTAGCTTTTGATAAACCAAACACAAATACCCAAAAAAGAAATCATGATTTCATGGAGGGAAAATAAAAACAAAGTGAAAAAAAAAAGGAAAGGAGAGAAAAGATAGAGCCTCCCTTTATTACCTGTGGCCACTGAGGTGTATCCATGGATTGGATGAAGAGAAAAAAAGAGAAAATAAAGGAAGAGAGCAAAAGCTAGAGAGAGAGAGAATGGTGTTGAAAGACAGGAAAAATCACCCACTTTCTACTTTGTAGCAGCTTGTCTTAAAGTGAGATAGGAACAATATTTGAGGTGCTTCTTTGTGTTGGCCTACTAATACTATAAGAATGAGGGATGGGAGAGGAGAAGGGTATTTTTGTCATTTTGGCAACATCTCGTTATCATATTAAAATTTTCAGGCTATATTAGGGAATTTTTGTACATTCACATGCATGTGTCAAAATATAGGTAATAAAGAAATGAAAATGGTTCATGAGTCTCCACTGTGGATTTTAGTTGGTTCTTTTTCTGACCAGAGAATGAAGAAAGTTAGCAGCATCATTCTTCTTCTCTTTCCAATGTTTTTCTTTTTGCTATTAACATATCGTATGCTAGCTACTTTTTTTCCTTTCTTTCCACGAAGTAGAGTTGCATGTAGAGGTGGCAATTTTGAGTTTGAATCGGGTTGATAAAACTTAATTCGAATATGATCCTATATAACTTTGAGTTTGTTCGAGTTTTGGGCTGCGGGTTTGGTCAAGCTTCTGTTTTTAGACATAAATTGCGTTAAACTGTGCGAGTCCATCCGGTCCAATCCTTTCCGAAAATTAGTTTGATCGAATTAAATTTTGAGTTTCTGCAAATTTAGGTTCAACTTATCAGCTTGAATAGGTGGTAGAGTATCAGGAATCTCAACCATTATAAATTGGCTAAGACTCTCAGTCAAGAGACAAACGAAATGGATTCGGGCAGGGCGCTCCGCGCCCACAAATTTATTGAGGTGGGTATGAGTGTTAATCAATGATACGGCATCACCTCATTGACCATAATTTATTGGCTGATACACAAACTTATTGAGATGGGTATGAATGTTAATGAATGATACGTCAATACCTCATTTACCATTGACTGATATTTTTTTCTCTTGATGGTAAATATATTTTATATTTTATTTGATGTTTCAAATAAATTCTATTGGTTTCGTTTTAACAAAGAAAACAAATAAATGCAAGAGATGGGAGTGATCCAATGGCTAAACAAAATACTGGAGTTGATAATTATTTTAATATTTTAAATTCTTGCTGTAAGAAAAAATTAGAAATTTATTACTGTTGTCAATGGTATTTTAACATATAATATATGTTTGTCATTATGAACACTTGTTGAAACTGATCTGTCAAGAATTTTACATAAGAAAAGGAAAATCTTTGCGCACAAAAGAAAAAAACTTTATGCTGTTAACTTTTATGCACTGTGTATAGGACATACATATAATATCAAAAAGTAATTATTTAGTATAAAGATAGAATATATGCGTGAAATGTAAGCCGCCCGAATGTTATGGGCTCTATGCCTCTATTTATCAAATGTGGGGTTAATAGCATATGATATGATGAGTTTTTTTCTTCTTTTTTCTTCAGAAGCTCATATGACCGAGTGTTCTTGTTATACACGGTAAGAGTGGTAATGAGACAGCATTTTACGTTCTCCAAAACTATACCATTGCACCACCGCTCACTTGACCAAGTGGTAGCAAGGTTTGGGTACAAGCTTGAAAACTCGTGTTTGAGACTTTTCATGAATGTCGTATGAAGCTATAGTATATGTGTGAGTGTGGAGTTTCTTGTAGAGTAAATTGTCTTAAGAAAAAAAATATTATTCTTTGGGTACTCTCGAATTTAGGAATGTGCAAATTTTCGGATCAACCCATGAACTCGTCTGATATCACCCTAACCGTCCGGTCTAGGACCCTCAACACCCAACCTGTTAGTATAGCTAGTCTGTATGGGCAGTTCAAAAGAGGTCATTCGGTTATTAACACGCAGCACACAGTTGGGAGAATCATGAAGGTAAAAGACTCAATATGACCTTTGAACTTTTGTGTTTCGGCCCATTTTAATTTGGTCCTTAAATTTTTTTAATCCAAAATAGTCCCAGAACTTTCGCGTTTCAACTCAATTTGGTTCCTTAATTTTTTTGACCTAAAATGGTGTCTGAACTTTCAAATATTGACCCAAAATGGTACAAGACCCCAAGGTCAAAACCCTTTAGTTTCAACTCATCGTTCTTTAGTGTGTTGTCTCGCGCAAGTCACAAGTACAAGTTCCCAAGGTCGAAGCCCAACATACATTAGGCATCGACAGTGAAATTCAACACTTGGGACAATTCTAAATCATCTTTCTCAACACGTAGACAATATGACAACAATCTAGTGTGCCCAATTTGACCGGTTCAAAACAGGCGCATCATCAAGAGTCTAAAAGATGATACATACCTCAAAGCTTTATGGGTATTTATACTCACAAATTCAAGATGTAAGGGGAGATGTATAACGTTGTGATTAGTTGTATGAGAACTTGATGATGTCATGCTCAGCAAAAACCTTGTGGAAGCACGCTCCTTGAAGACCTTTGGTACAGAGGAGGCCATTCAGATGCACTCGCAGATTTTACTCCGAGATGTCATTGCGGGACCTTTGTGGAATGTGTGAAATTCCTCATTGCTGAGGTCCAAAAGAACTTTCTAGAAGGTCATCCACCCTAGTTGTGCTCCAAAGTCAAGTTATTTAACTGTAGAGTTCTTACGGTCATGTTGTCATTCCTTCCCCTAAGAGCTTGTATTCTTCTCATTTGGTGGACTCACCTGACAAAACTCCGGATCATCTTGCCCTCAAACCGGTTTGGACTATGATTATTAATGAGGTCTATCGGGAGCCACACACCTCCTTATAATTGGTTTATCCGAGTTTTGATTTATGTGTGTCCTCATTGAGGAATTTGATGGTAGCCAAGTAGAGCTCACGTCACATGGGTGTAAATCGGTGCTGGGTTGTTACATTTCTCCAAACTATTTAGTCTTCGGACTAGTGATCCATCTTTGATCTCGAATGTCAAGACCGTGTGTCATTCACTCATTAGTCGCGTTTTTTATGCAATTTTAGATACTAGTATAGACATTTCTTTTTTTTCGCTCAAGCTAGAAGTAAGTTTTGATCTCTTTCAGAAAAAGGAGGTCATAAAAAAGTTTTGTTAAAGGTTTTATCCCAAAACTCTTCGTAGTCGTACCATTCCCCAACTTGTAATTCTAGTGGTAAAATTATTTTTTCCCGGAGGAGACAGAACGGAGAAGGGAATATAGAGAGATGTAGGAAACTGAGAAATTGACAAGGAGACGACAGGACGTACCAGTGGCCAACTTGTAATTCTAATGGAAATGGAAATGGAAATGGTGGGTGCTACTGTTGTTCGATGCTAAACAAAGTGAGAGCAGATTTTTGTGGTGCATATGCAATGATTCCTCTCTATTATTCTTCTTGTCACCTAAGCCCATAGCTTCTATCTATCTACCTATGCCCACCACATCACCAGTATTTTTTTAGGTCATTTTGGATTTTCACTTTCTTTTTTATATGCACATGTAACATTTTTTAAATGTATAGTGTAATTTAGTTGGTGATTACAAATCTTGTTAGTGGTAGTTGTAATAATTAATTAATTGGATATTGGTGTTTATATATTCTTTGGTATTATTGCATATATTTTGAGATCTAAGAGAAATCTTGTTCTCATATTGGCTCTAACAAGGCAGATATTAATTGCATACCAAACTTTAGACTAAGTTTTGGGTGGTTCTCTAGCTAGGCTTCTGTTGTTAAGGAAATGACCAAATTAATTACTGGACTGTTGATATAAATGAGATTCCATTTGAAGGTTGCTAGAGATCTCGATAGAGTTAGGGTTTTGCAATATACGTAGAGTTAAAAAAAAATTTATAGGTACAATATGGTAGTGGCAAAAACTAGTTGAGCTGTAAGAGATTGACACATTACATATATATATACATATATAGAGAGAGAGAGGTTAAGGATCCTAAGTTAAGAATTATTTGGCTTAGGCTAAGCCACCAATGAGAATATGACACCTCATTAAAAATATTGGATCTGGGCGGGTCGCTCCGCTCCCACCAATTCACTTGGGTGGGTATGAGTGAAATTAAATGAGATGTCATCACCTCATTGGCTTGGCTTAGGCTAAGCCAAATATTTGTTGGCTTAGATTCCTTATTCTATATATAATATTTAGATGCATAGAAAATTAAATTTACAAATTTCAAAGTTATTTATATATTTAAAAAAAATATATAAATATTTGTCTTATCTTTATTATCACATATAGTTCAAATAGTTTAAACATTTATCTAATGATATTTTGATTGTATTGGTTAATTTTAATTTTAAATAAAATTGCCATGTGTCATTCAATTAGGATAGGTAATTGAAAATTGAGGATGACACGTGTCGCATAACTAAGGTAGGACTTCTCTTTAATATATATATATTAGATTATTCATAAAAATATTTTAAAAAAATTAATTTATGTGCATAGGTGTCTATTCGGGTTTTAAGTGTTTGTTTGTTTGAGAATGTTTAATTTCAAGGTGAAATTTATTCGTAGGTGGTTTGTGCTTTTAACCATATTTAGACTTTCTCTCGAGTAAGATGGGTAAATCTGTCCAATTTGATTGGGTTTAATTTAAGAAACTCGAAAATGACAAAATGTGGATTAAATTTTAGGAGGAGGATTCATACATGTATTTTATTTACATGTATTTTCCTATGTATTTGGTATAACTAATGAAAATGTTTAGGGTAAAAAATGGATATATTTCAATA
>JAYMTF010004724.1:0-12667 GCA_036897485.1 Pelargonium nanum | reverse complement strand
CAAATTGTCACATTTAGTTGTGAACATATATATATATATATAAAGTTCATAATTCAATTCTATCTAATCCGACCTCCATTTGGATCGGATTCTAATTTATGTTCATATATCCGAATTCGAAAACATAAATTCAAACCTGATCCGAAATTTGAATCGTCGCAACTAGTTTTGAATGTGTGTGTGTATGTCTGTATAAATTTGAATCCGATACGAAATTCAATTTCATTTATGCATGAAATTGAAAAATGAAAACAGAAAATAGAAAATTGAAAAATTTGGAAAACATTCCACCTAAACATGTTTTCTAGTTTTCCATAGAGAACAGAAAAAAAAACAAAAAACAAAAAAAAAAAAACAAAAAACAAAAACAAAAAACAAAAAATAAAAATTGTTTTCATAACTAAACCGGCCCTAAGCTGCTCTCTCACATCTCTCTCTCTCTCATCTGCATCTGCATCTCCGGATGATTGCCGGCGTGGAGGATGGACAACAACGGCGACGTGGAGCACGGACAATAACAACGGCGTGGAGCACGAACAGCAAGTGGCAGTGCTGGCGAGATGCTCTACAACTCTAGCGAGAGGGTCTGGACAGCGGAGACTGATCGAGTCTCAGGGCTTCGGCGACAGGATGGGACAGAGGCGGCCAAATCTGCACGTACCCTCGGTGAGCACGACGAGCATGGAGAGCACGGCGGTTTGGTATGGCCTCCGATCTGGCCTCGCGTTCTGGCCTCGGATCCGTGTTCAACTCCAATCTGGTCTGGCCTCGAGTTTCCCAGAAATAAAAACCCTTAAAATCAAAACTCATGAAATCAATTAACTATGGACTGATAAATCACATGGTTGAGAAAAAAAATGGAATTGAAATGACATTTTGTTTTTTGAAAATTGGTGAAAATTGACAAAAAAAATGAGGCAAACAAAAACTCAAATTCCAAGAGTTGAACTCGTCGTCGCTAGGAAATTCTTCGTCGAAATGAAAATTAAATTAAATTTAAACTCAAAAATTTAAATGAAATTTCTTAAACTTTGAAGTTTCCGGCGAAACTTTGAATTTTTCCGCAAAGCATTGATGAACATGTTCTTGATGAAGAAGAAGGGTATTATTGTATTTTTGAAATTTATTAAAAAAATGTCATGTGTTGTGCACATGACTGAATTATTGGAATATTCCATTAAATGTAATTGACGGAAAGATGTTTGACATAGTTCCGGGTATCAAAAAGTTAAATGCAACAATTTAAGGTACCTAGGGTTAAAAGATGTATAGATCATGGTGGGTACGTGTAATTATCCCTAAAAGTTATAGCGTATATATGTTAGGCCCTAATGCTAATGAGCCTATGATATTATGGGCCACATAATTATGTTTGTTTGAGGATTCTTAGGTAGTATGGGCCAACAATATTATGGGCCACAAATATATACTACTTGGGTGTTTTAATGTTATTTTTAAATTTAAAGCTATTAATGTTATATATTTGTGAGATGTATGTGGATTCAAATCCTTGAGTCGGGCGAGCTAGGGTAGAGTTTTAAGTGAAGAGCTATCTCCTATTGTGTAACTGAACTGATAAAGAAATGTGGTTAACTTTTCATACTATATTGTAAATTTGACTTAGAAGACTGTTTATGAAATGTGACTTACTTGTATAGGTTCTAAAACACAATTATAATATATAAAATGGAAAGAGTATAGTTCAAATTTTATTCAACTTGTATTTATCAACAAGTTACATGCATCCATTACTGACATTTATTTTTATAGCACATGCAATGTCGTTTTATGGGAGTGCATTTTCCGTAGTCCCAATTTTCTTGGACGCACGCCTTATTGCACCCGCCACTTAATATGCATACTCCCTTGTATGTTGTGCTCCTTGAGCTGCACGTTCTTGGTGTCCCTCCCCCGCCGCCACCTCGACCACCTCCTCCGCTCCCTCCGCCGCCGTAGTCCCCTCCTCCTCCTCCACCACCACCATAGTCTCCTCCTCCACCGCCTCCACTTCCACCTCCACTTCCACCTCCTCCGCCTCCACTTCCACCTCCTCCGCCATAGTCTCCTCCACCGCTTCCGCCACCTCCGCGGCCTCCACCACCACCACCATAGTCTTCTAGATCTACTACGTCCCTGCGAGCCATTGCTTCTTCTATAACAAGAAAAAAAAAATAGATGGCTCCAAATGTATAACTTCTTTTTCAATTTTTGCATTGACACTCATTTAAGGGATTGAAAATATAGTAGAAAAAATAATATATTTCTATCACTTACGAAGAGTCAAGAAGAGCAAAGCAAAAAACACAAAGGAGAAGAGTACTTTTGCCATTGCTAGTTACCAACTAAGTAACTTGAGTTCTTCAAAACTTGGCACAATAGGGGTGTTTTTATACCCTATAGTGTTTGTCTTTATTTAATAAAATGAAAATAATCTATTAAATGCAAAATTTCATGGAATCTGAATTCATTTATTTTGTTCGAAGAAATGGCCAAGAGGTCATAAGTTATAACATATATATATATATTCATATAAAAAACATGATATTTGTTCCAATATTGAGATGTTTTAAAGTGAACTTAGTAAATTGGTTTGACCTATAGAATATTCTCCAGAGGAAAACACCAAAATATAAATAATGATCCTCTGGATCTGTCAATTAATGTTTTGTTTGTAAGTGGATTTGATCATAAAAGGTCAAACCAGAGATATATTGATAGTATGCTTATATGTTAATGACTTAGTCTTCACAGGTAGCAATACGAGTATGTTCGAGGAATTCAAGAAAGAAATGGTCGAAGAGTTTGAGATGACCGATATTGGGCTCATGTCTTACTACCTCGGCATTGAAGTGAAGCAAGGAGAAAAATGAATCTTCATCGCACAAGAAGGCTATGCTAGAGACGTACTTAAGAAGTTCAAGATGGAAGATTGTAATCTGGTTGGAAACTAATGGAGAGTGGAGTCAAGCTGTCTAAGTATGATGAAGGAGAAAATGTACGGATACAGCTCTCTACGAAAGCCATTTTGGGATGAATTTCTTTAAATGGTTATCACTTGAGCTTTATGCTATAGATTTTTAGGTTTTTAATTAATAATTGCGGGGAATTAACACAAATTAATCAATCACAAAATATGGAAAAGCATAAATAAAGACTAAGGTAAAAATATCACAAACCGAGCATGTAATATTACAAACATCGAGCGATAACAATATTGAAACGAGATGAGCAATAACACGTTACAAAATAAAATGGATTAATGTCATCAATGGTACACGAACTTTAACTCAATACCCAATTTAGTACATCAAACTTTTGAAAAACCAATTTAGTACACGAACTATTGATTTCTACCTAATCTAATACATACCGTTATCTCAATTTAACTGAGCTGTTATAAGTTGTTGATGTGGCAATTTTCAAGCTGACAAGGCATGCTGACATGGCAAAGAAGAATTTTTTAAAAGGACAATTATACCCCTGCTATAAATTTACATCTTAGAGATCTTGTCAAACCCTAAATCATTGGTCACTCCGAACCAAATGCAAGAAAGAAGCAGTTGTGCTTCTGCTTCTTCCGCCGCCGCCGGTGGTTGATGCCAACGCCGAAGCCGACTCTACCGCGTGACGACGCCGCCGCATTCCAGTGCAGTGTTATCCACTTATCATCCATCATTTAGTTTGGGCAGATCTGGTTTGGGTAGCTATGACCTATGAGGAAGGATAAAGAGTGCATTTTGAGGAACATATGATCTGGGGTTGGCTCCATCTATTCTCTCATTTCTTATTTAACTTGTTTAGAATGGTAAAGTCTTGATTTTTCAAAATTGTAAACTGTAGTTTTGTCCAGTACAAGGATAAATTATCAGATTAAATTTTGAGTTTGAATATAATTCCGGAAAAGCACCATTATCTCAAGAGGATCCTTTTCTTATAAAAGATTTGTGGTTATAGGTTTTGACTTTTGATGTATGGGTTATAGAATTTTGATTCAAACTGGATGAAATTGAATTACCAAGGGTTTTGAATTTAATCTAAATGTTAAATTAATTTGTTAGACTAACAATATGAAACTAAAATTAAAACACAATATACTTAAAAAAATGCAATATCAGATCTGCAAATAGTGATGTAAATCGAAATTGTCATGATACTGAAATTAGGTTGAACTTGGCATAACAAGCTCAAATTCAAATTGTTCATGTAACCATTGAATTATGATGGCAAAAGCTTAACTATTTTTCTCATTTTTGAGTCTAGCATGAAGAACAAAGCAGGTTAAATAAATTTTAATTTGAGTTGAGATGAACAAGTCGTAATAACTATTTATTAGTTTTTTCTTACTTTTCACATCCATGTCATCACCACACATTATTTTGTTCATGTCAGCGTGCCACGTCATCAATTTTTTCATGTCAACATGCCACGTCATTAATTTTTTTTCATGTCAGCATGCCACATCATCAAGTACTAACTGTAAGTTAATATAATGTATTTAATTGGGTCGAAATTAAAAGTTTATGTATCAAATTGGTTTTTTAAAAGTTTGATGTACTAAATTGGGTATTGAGTAAAAGTTCATGTACCATTTGTGACATTAATCCAAATAAAATTAACGAACAATTTTAAGGGTAAAACAAAAAATGAAAACGCAAGAACGTTTAAAAGTTTTAACCCGAAATTGCCCAAGTTTAATTATAACAATGTGATAAAACAGCCCCCAAAACAGTCCCAAAACCGCTTGGTAAAAAAAGTTTTTTTTTTACGGTACAAAAAACAATTAAACTGAATAGTCGAAAATGACCAAAACAGAAAGTGCAGTAAAAAACAGCACAAACAAAACAGTTTTGATCATGCAGAAAAGTGCAGTAAAAACAGCACAAACAGTGCAATTTTGGTAATGCAGAAAAATGCAGTAATAGCCTAGAAAAAGTACAGAAATTCAGTTTCGGATTTGGTTAAAAATATTCAATAACGTAAAAACCGAAACACATAAAATATGCAAATAAACGAGCAAAAACAATAAGCAAATAACACATGCAAATAAACAAGATAACAAACAAATCAAGTAAGCATGTGAATCAAATACAATTAATTCAATCAAGCTCAAGAAACAATTCCAACGGATTAAATTAATTGAATTAACAAGTTCGAGAAGCTGAATAACAAATCAAACCAAATAGGAAAGCGATAAGAAATAGCAATCAAGTTAGAAACACTTAGCAGTAAGTCGAATCGCTTCAAGAAGCTTGCCTCAAGAAGAATATTGCCTCCCAATTGTAAGATCGGAATCTAGCAATTCTCCTAGCAGGATAAGACGACAAAAGACACGTACCAGAATTGGAGAGAACTTGATCAGCATCAGAACGGGCCCGAGTAGCACGAACTGCAACAACACAAGACTCCGGACCAATGAACGTGTGTGCCTCACTCGAATGCTTATCAATAGCCGAAGATGGTAACACTCAATTTATTGGAATACTTGGTTGAGAATAAGTAGAGGGAATGTGATTATTTATTGGAATGTAGGGAGGTGAGTGGTTACTTGTGGGTTGCTACAAAATCTCAAGAGTGAGATTATTTAGCCCCACTAATTCAAAATGGTTTGACCCATTAAATTGAGCTAACCAAATATATTCTACCACAATGTATGAAACAATTCATAACCTTAACCCATAAATCCATTACTTGAATTTTGAATTAATTTAGTGGACTTAGTCTACATAGTGGTTAGTGGCCAAAAACTTTCAAACCAAGACATTTGCCCGAGCCCGAGCTTGCTCCAGTCCTCATTTGGTCCGGTCAATCGCCCATGAAGGCTTTGGGCTTGTTTCCTCCTTGTGCTTGTTTACAAGCCCAAGATGTAAGTTTCAATTTAAACTCACTTGAAAGTTTATTTCTAATCAATGTGGGACTAGAAATGAAGAGAAAAAGAAGTATTTCATCTTCTTCCTTTTATTCTCACATTATACCACATTTTACACCATAATGTTTACAATGATTTCCCCAATAAATGCTCCAATTCTTTGTCCACTTTAAATGGTCAATTGTTTCACTATTATGATTCCTTAGATTAATAAATTTTAATCCCTTGAATTATACCCAAAAAAATCCAACAGTATGCGCTATCTAACTTGTACAAGACCAGATATTCTCTATGTCGTTAGAGTTGTGAGTCACTGCATGGAAGCTCCAAAAACAAATCATTTCAAGATTGCAAAGAAAATACTTCGGTATATCATATATACGATCAACTATGGCTTGTTTTATTTGTCTTCTAATAATATTGAGATTGTTGGATCAATACAGTGATAGTGATTGGAGTGGAAGTCTCAAGCATGAGGCTACATAGATTTATTTTCTTGTGAAAAATTGGCAAATTTTACACATCAAACATTCATTTTCTCATAAAATTATTTCCTTCCCAAACACAAACACAAATACCTGGTGATCTATGATGCGGCGGAGCGCTCTTCTTTGTTCTTTTGTGATGTTCCGCTTTTGCTCATTTTCGTGTCTCGTATCTCGTTGTTATGACCTGAATATTACGTGAAATACTAAAACAAGAATTAAAAGGCATAAATAAGCTTAATTAGCACAAATTACTCTAAAATGCACCAAAAATCACAATATATCAATCATGAGTCTCCACACACACACACCAACAAGATGAAATTACATCAAAAAGGCCAAACCAGGCCCAAAACATGGGTGTAATACGAGAGTATAGGACAAAAGTAGCATGATTTAGGGTTCAATAACTAGTACAAAATACTAGTTATCAACCCCCCCCCCAAACTTAAGCTTAAGCGTGTCCTCACGCGAAGGAGAAAAACAAAAAGAAAAAACCTAAATTATGATACGCTACTCTATACTACTCTAATGCAAACTACCCTAAATGCAATCCTAAATAGGCATCCATCAATTATACTCTAAAAGCTCGACATACTTGAAATGTTTTTACCAAAAATCCCTTATAGAAGCAAGATAACAATTTATCACTCAAGGCACTACATCAAGACAAAGTTTTAACAATTTTCAAAGTTATAGCATATCGAAAACGTGTGTGTGTGCTATCTTTGCAATTCGGCCCCTTCTCAACACCAAGTGTAGCTATTCCTAGGATGAACTAAGACTACATGTTTCACTCCATAAGTTGAGGTAGATGTCTCTTCTTCACTAATCTAGAGGTCCTTAGTTATCGAGATCAAAAGGTCTTTACGTAGGGTTGTAATGTTAGGCTAGAGCTAAGGTGTGGAAATGACATTTTACAAAGCTCAAGACTACACCTATAGTGAACTCAATGCTCACCTATCTCATTTCACACAACCCCATTATTCATCCCCTTCCCTTGACATCAATACTTGACCCCTACTCCATTTGAATTAATGTGGGGGAAACACGTGATCTTATTTTTATGTTTTCTTTTATTGGACTTTTGCATTTTGTCATGAAGATTTTCATCATGCTCTTATCTTTATTTTTTGTCAAATCTTTCCTTCTTCTTTTTTTTTAGATCACGGTTTTCACTCACTTTTTTGGACCATCGGAGTAGAGAATCAAAGCTTACAATTTACACCATTCTAAATCCCAACTCGGTTTATTCTAAACTAGCCCCACTCAAGTGACATTCATCTCTTTTGAAGTTGTACATCGAGTTCACTATAAGCATAAACGGTTCAAAATATATGCAGACTATAGAGCAAAAGGGCACATTGAATTGTAATAACGGGTAATCAAAGAATAGGCTTAGGCTCAAAAAGGGAAAGTAGCGTCATACATACAAGGGTTTGAATAAGTTTAGCTCAAGCGATCGAAAAACGGCCTTAATCATGTCCTCCTAACTAAGTCCTTATAGTCATTTTGCCTCAAAGATAGTCCTACTTAATTCTAGAGATTACACTTGCTAAGCCGCACCTAAACATGTTGCTACACTCAAAACTAAGAAGGTCCTAAATCCAAGGATTGTGCATTCAAATATCATACAATATTGCTATAACAATGAAACTAACATCCGCATTTTCTTAGATTCATACCTCTAAGTTGAATTGAAAATCATGCGATAATTATATCATCGGGAAGACATAAAATAACAAGCAAATCCACCTCTTTCAGCATAATTCTTGCATTACTAATGCTATCTACACTACCCAAAACAGAAGAAAACATGCAATGCAAGTGAGAAAAATTCATAAAATATGAAAAATAAAAAAGAAAACATGCAATGCAAATGGAATGTGTCCCGCCCCCCCCCCCCCCAAACTTAAAGCTAATCGTTGCCTTAAATGATTAAACTCTAAGTTTCATGCAAAACTAACCTAAATGGCATGCAAAATTATCAATGCAATTTAAAAATAATAAAAGAAAAACTAAAAATAAATGTACAAAACCTTTGGGACAGTGGACACACTCATCCCTACTCCTCGCGTCTACTCTCATCATCGCTACTTTCAACCTTCAGCCTCTTCCCTTTGGACTTAAGAGTAGAAGTGCAAGGGACGTATGATCTCCGGAACTTGACACCCGCAACACTCCTCTTCTTGCCTATGCTGGAAAACCTTTCAACCTTGGCTCCAACCGTTGAATGGCCTCTAAGACTTCTTGGAGCACATCATTTTGGTTCCATAAGTAAACGCTTCATCTTGTCTTGTTTTCCTCTTCTCTTTTCTTCTTCTTCCAATGCTCTCCTCATCGTTCTCACCCTCCATCTCCTCAAGCACCACGCCCTTCTTCTTTGAGTCTGCGCTGACAGTATTTATCCATCGACGCCCAATTACCACGACGCTTGGGATTGGCTCTTCCCACTCTCATATACCCTTTTAAATTGTTGTGCACAACCTATTGATCATAGCAGGAAACCACAACTTGTCGGTTTTGGCTGCCCTTCTCATTCCTGCAAAGCTTATTCTTCCCAAGTGCACTTTTTGATTGGTTAGGATACAATAAAGCATAAATAATCAGTCACTAGCGACCTCTGTCAAATTTCTGCTAAGAAAAGGTCGGGTATTGACGAACATACCCATACCTTGGCCTCGAAAACAGGTGCCTCTTAGAAACCCTGGGCATTTTTTTTCATTGAGGGTCACCAGATTGGTAGGCCCGGAAAGCTCCCCACTTAGCTCTTTCAAATTTCAATGTTCCACTTCACGAAGCTTGTAAAATGGACAAGCGTTTGGATTGATAATCGATCCCCCGATTGATTGGTTAATTATTAAGGCACTCATCGTGACCATCAAGCCACAAACCTTTACTCGAATGGGAGGGCACGACTCAAATTATGGAAGAAATTTGCATACAGTTCACGTACAACCCTAAGGACCCTTGCCTTTCGGGTTGCATGACAAAGAATTGCTACCCTAAGGCATTAATCTGGTGTTGGAACTGGGACACTACTCCATCTTCCCATTAGAAACCTCTTTCCATAATGGGTTTAACAGTCCGGACAATAAGCTTTTCATGGTTCTTGAAAACCCTTTCCGACACGAAAATATTGAAACTAAAGTAAGGCTTTTCCACATGATCCTCATTTGCCCCTAGGTTCTCTTGAGGGGTAGCTCCTTGAAGGGGAGCCCTTCGTGGACCTTTCTTTCAAGAGGAGTCCTCACTTGGGTCTTCCTCGAAGGAACACACCAGGAAATCATCTTCCCTCTCCAAAGAGGAAGAAGATGATAAGGCAATGAGGTCAATAGTAGAGTTGGAAAACCTTGATCTCCAACTCCTTTTTCCTAATCTAGACATGTCGAATCGAAAGATGGAAGTAAAAACAACAAAGTATGGATCAAGCAACCGAAAACCAAAAACCATATAAGCAAAGTTCTAAGCACAATTAGTAATATGTAAGGGTTAGAGAGATGTCACCTGAGTTGTGTAGCGATTGATACCTCAATGGAGCTTGGTGAGCTTGTTGAGAGGGCTTCAATGGATCTTGATTGGAGCTTGCTCGGAGTTGAAGCTTTGGAGGTGGGGAGGGTTTCGGGAGAGACTAGAGCTGAGAATGGGGCTCAATTTTTTAGTTCCTCTGATTGAAAGAGAGAGAAAACCGAGTTCCCCTTTTATAGCACCTCAAATCCCTCCAAAACCCTTATTTGAAAGGGAGAACATATCTGTGCGCGGCGCTGCAGCGCTGATTGCCTACGCTACGGCGTAGCGTTCTGCCAATCACAACTGCCGCAACGCTGACTGCCTACGCCACGGTGTAGCAATTTGTCTCGCTTCGCCCAAAATTCCAAATAATCACACCGTCATGATGTTGGTTACCTATGTCGTAGTGTAGTAAATTCTTTTGCCACTTACGCACTCTTTCCAATTTCCTTAAAAACACCACACTGAGTAAAAATATGGGTTTCCTCCCAGTTGTGCAATTATTTGTCGTCGTTTGCCTGGCTGAAGGCCCCTAAAAGGGACTGATAAAACCTTCACAACTTCTCTTCATCAACCAAAATGGCTTCACAAACTATATAAAGCCATTAACACGAGAAAATGCCAATTCGAATGACTTATCTTCATCTTCAGCATCATCACTAGTGAAGGGCGAGATCTTTTAAAATAAGCTCACAGAACCAGCTCGAAGCTCGAGTTGTTCTCCCTGCAAATCGATACAAGCCCGGCACGTGGCCAGAAATGGGCATCCGAATACTATAGGTAGTTTCGGGTTTGACACGTAATCGATTATCATGAAATCCACCGGGAACACAAATTTCCCCATTGTAACCTGGACATCCCTTACAAAACCCCTCGGGTGCACGATCAACCCATCTGCAAGCACAATCTTGTTGGATGCTCGCTGCAGCGATCTCATCCCCAATCGTTTGTACACTTTTAGAGGCAATAGATTCACCGCCACTCCTATTTCGCAGAGAACTTTTGACCATGTGTCCAATCCAAGTCTACAAATTAGTGCGATGCATTCAGGTTCTTTCTTCTTGTCAACCTCAACTTGCTTCTTGAGAGGCGTCAACAACTTTAACAATCCTTTTCTCCTGCTCCTCCCCAATTGCCACGCCGACTATAACTGCCATAACTTGCTTATATTCTGGGGCTCTTGGATTAATGCTATCACTTGGGAGAGAAACCGATGGTATAGTACTTATTGCTCGGACTAGTTGGTCAACTTGAGTTTCAAGCTTCTTGAGGGAGAACTCAGTGTCTTTCCTGGAAGCTTGCAACTTGGCTATTACAGCAATGTTGTCACCCATATCCTTAATTGACGATGTTATACACGCTCAGAAAGGTCATCTAGAGATTGGGACTGGTGTTCATGAGAAGCTGGAGCTTGTTGATAGTTGTTCTGTCTCGTCATCGGCTGGTACTGGCATGTCTAGCGCTGAAATCCTGGAGGAGCATTATGTCGACTCCCTTGACCTTGTGGAGATGGCTGGAGCACATTATTGGAGTTCCTATAACTGAAACTAGGATGGTTCCTCCAAATCTGATTGTATGTCTCGCTAAACGGACTATTGTCTTTACTGCCAACATAGTTGACAAAATAGACATTCTAAGGGCAGTCTGAATAGTCGTGATCTCCTTCGTGAGTGACACATTGGACAGATTGAGGGGCAAGAGTATCCCTTTTCACCGCACTCACACTGGACTCTGACCTCATCATTTTCGCTGATTGACCAACGTGGCTTTAATCTGGTCTAGGATAAGTTTGATGGCCGAGTCACCAATGCTACTTCCAGTTGAAATGCCTCCTCTGTATGTGTCCTCGCTAGTCCGGTTGGTAGCAACCACGTTAATAATTGCACGCAATAGTCATGATTCCACATGATCAACGATCCTCCACATGAGGCGTTGAAAGTGTTCTGATAAATGGGATTCAAGCCGTAGTAAAAGGCTCGAATCTGCTCTTTGTGATTTAGCTCATGGTGAGGGCATGCATCAAGCATACCTAATGCTACCATAAAAATCATAACTCAATGGGCAAATGAGATTGTGACACGTGGCCACCTCTGTGCCATGTCATCAACCCGGATCCGATAAATGCGGTCACAGATGGCCCATGACCCGGAAGGATTCTAAGTCTTGAAACCACTCCAACAAATTCTAAGAACACTTTCAAGGCAAACCGGGGCAAGCAAGATAACCCTCAAGTCAAACCGGAACAAGCCACCTCACCCCAGATCCAGACAAGCATGCTCTTCTCGCTCCGCGACGTCCGACCTCTAACCCTCACGCCTTGCATGGACACCTCCAAAGGTTTATGCACCTTGTCCCCCTTCGCTCTCACCATGGACAAGCACTTTGCTCTAACCATGGAAAAGCGACAAGCTCTTCGCTCTCGCCATGGATAGGCTCTTCGCTCTCACCATGGACAAGCTCTTCGCTCTCACCATGGACAAGCTCTTTCCTTTCACCATGGACAAGCTCTTTCCTCTAACCATGGACAAGCGACAAGTCTTTGTTCTTACCATGGACAAGCGACAAGCTCTTCGCCCTCGCCATGGACAAGCTCTTCGCTCTTACCATGGACTAGCTCTTCGCTCTACTATGGACAAGGAGCCTCCTCTCATCATGGACAAAGAGCTCCCAAGCTTGTAACAAGTACCACATCACAACTTGGGAGGCTTAGGAGCTCACTCCTCCCCAAAAAGCACAAGCTACTAAGGCAAGACTCCCCATGTGTCATAAGCTTACAAGCAAGACCCTTGCACTCCCCATATAGCAC
>JAYMTF010004723.1:0-12670 GCA_036897485.1 Pelargonium nanum | reverse complement strand
AATAATCAATTGACAAATATTGACGCTAAATTTATTTATTTATTTATTTTCAAAAGTGACAAGTTATCGCAATTGCGCACGTATTGTTTCACGTCATAAAAAAATCACAATTTTTAACGGAAAAAGTTAACACCGTTAGTGAATTTGACTTAATTGTTCAAAATTAAAAGTTCATGCCCCTATTTGTACAAAGTTTGTCAAAAATGACTTATTTGTACATTTGATCAAAGTTCATGTACCTAAAAGGTGTTTGTCTCAAAAAATTGCCTACCCTTGGACCCGATGCTAGCTCTGCCACAGCCTATAAAGACGGGTCAGGGTTCATCAATCCAAACTCAACCCAACTCTAACTTTTGTTCACCTCTAGCCACGACCGGACCAATATCTTTTCTTAAAATAGTAATGGGCTTTGACTAAATTGTGAACACCACAAACTTCTTTCATACCAATTTACTAAGAATAGTAATGGGCCCATTAACAGTTTGAAAAAAAATAATATTTTACCCTTTTAAGCTTCAAAATATCTGCCCAGTAATATATTTGAATTACAAATATGACCTTGGTCAAAATCAATTATTTCACTATATCATTACAGTTTATGTCAGAGTGCACATACAACTGATACAGGGTGTTGTCACAGACACAGCCACAGCCGCTGTTGTTCATTGACGTTTGATCTTTTTTCTTTCCATTTTCTCGCTCTACAAAGAAAAAAAAAACAAGTTAAAGTTAGGGTTAGGGTTTAAGCTCAAAGCAGAGACAGAGACAGAGACAAAAAGATGCAGCAGCATCAGATGTTGAGCAATGCACCTTCAATCCATCCTACCCATGTCACCACTGAGCAGATTCAACAGGTTCTTCTTCTGTTCATGCACTCATTTCATATCTACATAAATATTTTGTTTCTCTATCTATCAATTTCTGTATTTTTTTTTATGGCTTTTGCATAAACTGCAGGTTTTTTTTGTTGTCACTTTTGGTGTTACTTTTTGCAACCCATTTATCTTTGATTTTGAAGTTAGCCCTTTTAATCTTAATTTGTGAATGTCCTCATCAAAGTGTGATAATTTTTGTTTAATTCAAATGTTAAGTGTTGTAAAGTACAATCCTTTGTTTGATTGAAATGTAGAAGAGGCAGAAGCATAGCATTGTTTTGTTTTGTTTATTATTTGGTTGTACATTCTTTTGCACATATCATATCAAAGAAGAGTAGGACCATGTGTTTTCAGCTCCATGATATTTTGTATTTGAGAAATAAATGTGAGTGGCAGGTAGTGACTGACATCATTCTTTTGAATTGATTAAGAGCTAAATGTTTGGTAGCAATTGTTTCTGTCATTGGTTTTGTCGGTGCGATTGATTTTATTTATTTGTTCATTCAAATCTGGTGGACTTGAGGGACACGGGGTAAAGACGTCTTGGAGGGTCGGGTTCATTTTTATGTAGTTTATGATTCATTAGTTTGATTTCATTATGCTGGAATATAATATGTTATAACTTATAAGTAATTCTGCTATGCACAAAGTTAATATGTTCTTTTCTTTACAATGTTGTTTTATGTTTGTTGCAGTGCCTAGATGAGAATAAACAGTTGATACTGCTGATAATGGAAAATCAAAATGTGGGAAAATTTGCAGAGTGTGCCCCGTAAGTGGAAACATAACTAGAATGTTTTTTTTTTCTTCCTTTAAATAGTTCTTAATGTATCCTCAAATGGAGATCCATATTACTTCTGGGCTGTAGATATTAGCTGACTGTGCAGGTTAGATTTTATTTTTGGTCAGCATTTTGGTTTCCATCTCCTTCAGAATTGAGAGTTTAAATAGTTTAGTCCTTCAAACGCATTCTTATCAAACCCCTTTGATAATACTTGTTGAAGTATTCCACATTAAAAGAATGTGAAGTTCATGTCTACGTGATATATTAGTTGGGCCCTGCACCTATCAGCTTAGGCTTTTGGGTTGGAATGAAGTTTATCAATATTGATAGGGGTCTTGATTTGAAAATTGTTCTTTACAGGCTATGCTACTTAGTAAGTTACATTTTAGGGTTGAAGAAAGTTTCTGCTGTTCTGATGGGAGGGAGCAGTAACATATTCCTAATAGTATTTTAGTATTCAGATCTTTGTCTTGTGGAGATTCTGTGATCGTAGACTGGAACACTCCTTTAATAATCCGCAGAGCTACATATGCATGTTTTCCGATTGTAAAGTTCTCTATAAGTTCAATTCAAACACCCTCACATGTCTAGTTACACCAGTCACTCTCTAAAAAGTTTGATTTAGCTCTGATTTAATGCATAACTTGTTCAGGAATGGAATCAAGAAAATTTGAATATCGAGGATCCAATGATGATGGTGAAGGATTTGAAAATATCTTTTTATATTGCTGAATCAAATTATGAATTGAACTAAGCAATGATAGAAGAGTAGTTTGGAAAAGATTCAGCTATGAAATAGTCATTAAGCTTAATATTTCGTCACCATGCAATGAAGAGCAAGGCAACTAAGTTATTTGCTTAGAAGCTGAAAACGTGAGGCTTGAAAAAAGCTTTATAGTGTTTATGGTCTTTATTTAAGTTATAAAGTTTCCTTGAAAATAAACTTGATTTTATGAGTGCTAGTGTAATAGAACAGTGAGCATATCAAGTATTAGAACAATAGGAAAACATGAGATTCTTAGGATACTTTTCGTAATTATGGTTTGACAAAGAGCCCTATCATTATGCACTAGTTTAAGTCTTATAGATGAAATTCATCAGAGAACCTTGATGCGCATTACATTATTGATGATGCTGTTTTACTTGATGAATACATTAGTTTATTATTTGCATTTTCTGACTTTTGAAAAAGATCGTAGGATGATAAAAATGATGAGAAGCCGAGAAGGTGTTCTAAAGGAACCTAACTTTAGGATTGCAGCTGCATTGCATAAGCTAAGCTGAGTGGAGTGCGGAGTACATGTAACTGTCACATGATCAAAGCACAAATGTTATTTCGTACTAGGTGGTACACAATGTTTAGGCAGTTTAGCAATCATTAATTTACATGACTATAGAATTAAGGTTCTTAAGATGGAAATTTAACAGGGAAATTGAGGGTGGGTGTAGAAATGAGTGTGACATCAAGAGAGGTTTGATGGTAGTTTAAACTAATACAAGGTGAGAACGGTTTGTGTTCGTAGTAATTATTAATGTGATAGTAAGTCACACCTGAGTTATCAAAGCTCAAACTTGAATTGCTACAGCTAATTCCATCCTTAATTTTCTTTGACGAGATGAGATATTCGTGGTTGACTCTGTTAGATGATAACTCATTATGGATTGGCATAGCATTCTTTTTCTCATCAGAGCATGTAGAGTTCAATATCATGCAGAATGATATTGTAAATCAATATTCTTTTATTGAAGTTATATGCGGTGATATTTTTATCCTTCTCCAAGAATCATTAATATTGGTTTACTACTCATTCCTTTCAAGGCTCGTGATCACTAAATTATGAGTTACAGGTTTCAAGCCCAGCTGCAGAAGAACTTAATGTACCTAGCTAAAATTGCTGATGCTCAACCGCCAGGAAGTGGTGGGCCAGCGTCATTTCCGGTGGGTTGCTTGCTAAGTATCCATAATAATATCTAATTCCCAACTAGAAGTTTACTTACCTGTATATATAAATTGCAGATGTCCCCACAAACTGCAATGCAACAAGGGTATTTGGTGCAACATTCTCAGCAACAACCAAGTCCAAGCCCTTACGGTTCAAAGATGCCTTTCCAGTTGAGTGAGCAACAGCAACAGCTGCAATCATCTCAGTTCCAGCAGCAGCAATTCATCCAAGGGCAGATGGGCATGAGAGCTGTTCCCAACTCCAACATATATCAAACCGGATATGGTAGGAATATGATGGATATGCGCGGAGGCGATAAGCAAGATGCTGGAGATGCAGAAACTTAGGTTTAGATGATGCTTAAACTTACATAGTTTTCTGGGCACAACTCCTTGTAATGTACTGGCATGCCTAGCCTCGGCAAAACTGTATTAATTTAACTACCTTAAAAGAGGGGTCCTGTTTCTTTCTGCTTAACCAAGTAAGATATCTCCATTCTTATCACTGAGCTCAAGTGTTTTGTTTTTAACCTCTTTTGTTATTTTTATAATTGTTGATTTGGGATCAACTAAACGACTCGATCACGTGTTGTAGTAGAGCTTTGTAGATGTAGGAGTCTTGTATGTGGCTTTCACACTTGTAATATTTTTGGATGGGTTTTCATCCCATAGGAGGTAAAATGGTCCAGTGAGAAACAATAGCTCCTTGAAGAAGCTCAAAGGGCTTGTATATTGTCCATCTTGCTCTCATCCTTCAAGAGAGATGCAAAGAAAATTTCAACCCAACGGCTCTATTTCATTTCATTCAAAATTAAACTAAATGCTCATAAATTGAACCCAAAAGAATTGAATATTGAAATCATACATTAAAATTCCACCAATCATCTCAAATCTTGAAAGAGCCACACATGCATGGCCACCCATAGCGCGTCAGATTTTGGTGGCTGAGGATTAAATCGAGCACGACGAATTTAGGTGGTTTCAGCCTCTCCTCCGTGAGGCCTCATTGATCTTGGAAGACAAGAGAAGAAACTATAATTAAAATATAAAGGAAGAGAAAGGAGACAAGGAGAATAGTGTTGAAGTAAATTCATGCATTACTACTGATTCAATAACTACCATTTCACTAACAAATGGACTTCTTAAGAAATGCCAATGTTGAAGTAAATTCTATATTTCTATCAATTTGGCAAATCAAAAAGTTGATTGTTAGAGGTACAATTTTAACCACAAACACTTGCCCCCTCCAAAGAGAGCAGGTCAAGGGAGGGAGCAAAAATAAAAGAGGCCATAAATTGGATATTTCCAATCAGAGAATTCAGCAACATCACTGGTAGTCCATTCACCCGATAACATGTTCAACAAATCTTCTTAAATGCCTGCTTGCAAATTTTCCTTCCTATGCTGTCTAAGATAAATCCGAATCATTCCCTGCCAAACCAAATAAATTTCCATGAACTAATAATGAAAGTTGATGAAACAATACAGACAATGTGATAAGTAAACCCTCAAACCAAAAAACAATATGGTTGAAACATGAAATCTAATCTGTCGAAAACAAATTTTACTAGTAGGAGAGATTATATAATAGTCTGTGAACAAGATGTGCAACAAAATAACGCACAAGAAAGATTCAGCAAGTATGATACATCCCAAGTTCCCAACAATGAGCACAAAAATAGGATAGTCAATTTGTTAGGTTCAGTTCAGAAGACAAGCAGATAACAGAATTCACTATATTCCGTGGCTGACCAAGTACTTTCAGATCCACCCAACGTTTTATTGGCATCAAGACACCCAATCTTTATTCAATGATTTATTTAAATTTCACATATATTCAACAACCAAGCACTTCATATCATTTTTTCATTTCTTTGGGAGGATTTAGGAAGGGAAGAGTGTGAAAAATAAACGTTAAAGACTAAGAGGACTAGAGGAGAAAAAGATAAAAATACTAACCGAATGTCTTGATTACAGTGACTGGACTATCTTCTGGAAGTTGATGCAGCCCCAGTTGTTCTGCCACAGAAAATTACATTTCAACAAAATTCTCTTCAACAATAAGCGTACAGACTAAAGCAAGCATTGGATAAAGAGCAAAAGTAATACCTGCCAGGCTGTTTCCCAACATAGTTTAAGATGGGCCTTCCATTAGTCGAACATTTGATTTCAGTGCTGCTGAAACTTGACCTATCAAAATTTGCTCCATTTACAGCTGTCATAAATTGGCCAGACCCAGTTTCAAGGCCATTTTGTTCTAAATGTTCATTGGATTTGCTCAATTTTTTAAAATTTGAGGCACTTCTAACACCATTTGTATGCTGATTCTGCAATTCTGATGAGAGATGCGAGGAAGTATCAGTCTTCACATGTTTGGAATCAATGGATGGAACCTTTCTCAATCGAGACTGTGCCATTGGAGTAACAGCAACAGAGGGGGAAAAGGAAGAGTACGGAGTTGATGCTGCAGCTGCAGCAGCAACTTTAGCAACAGCTGCTGTAGCTGCTATAATTTCTTGGGCACCCTCCCGAAGCTGAATGTAGTCACCATCAATTACAAACAGCTGACATCACAAAATTAAAATTATCAGTTAGTACTTAATAGTATACATAAATGCACAATGCATATGAGGCAGTGTTTATCCAAGAGTCCAATACTAAAGCTCCAATTAACTTACTTCAGGATGACCGGCTACAAAATCTTCCAGCTTACCATGCCTTTTCCTGTAATCATGCCAATGTAAAGGTGCAAGCATCTTGCCCAACCTATTTGGTAACTGCAACAGGTATCTATCATCAATTAAAAACCAGAGTCTGGAACACAAAACACCATACTAGTTATCATGAAAGCCTTAGTCGTCTCAAAATCACTAACCGTTGAACTTATCCGAGTTTTGCCACCAGCTGGGATTGTACGAACTACGCATGCCAACAGCGATCTTTCATCAAGAAGAGTAGTCTCTGAAGCTCTTCCTCCTATCAACGAATTTGTATGCCCAGTCGAGACATGTGATTCTGGAAAAGTTGCAGCAGATGCTTTCTTAGCTGTGGTTTCACTATGACTAACTGAATAGGGAGAAGTATTAGGCAATGATGTATTCACAGCAGAACTTGGTTGCTCTACAGTCAAATCCTGACCACCCTCTAGTACATGATTACTGACAATAGGATTCTTGTACTCCTGCACCAACTTTAACAAAAAAATCAGATCTAAACATGGCAGCTGCTCTCAAGAATAGAAAAGCTAGTACAACACCAGGCCAAGAAAAGGGATGATGGAGACTGAGAAAGACAAAGAGAGGGGCATATAGAGTTAAAAACCTTTGTTTCATTATTTTGTTCGTGAGAATTCAATCTTAGAGCATCATGCAACTGAGAAGAAATTTTCAGTAAGTTTTGCTCAGATTTAGGGGCAAGCAAGTAGCTTCTATCAATTGACTCGAGAACCTGAAAAAAATAGGAAGGATTTGTGTAAGACTTCCAAGCGATTATATAATACAGCATTAAATTCATAAAATGAAAATTTTATTTATGTTACCTGCGGTTCCCCAGTAGATGACGGGGTCATAGAATCAGGGCCAACTCCTTGGCTATTATGAGAATCTAAATAGGCTGAATGAAGAGCCTGTCCATGAACAGACATTTCATAGTCATACTTCCCATCTGATCTCAATACGTTTTGATCAGTATGGACTGGCAGCATTTGATTCTGGGAAGACAAATGTGATCCCTCTGGTACAGTCTGAGAGGGGGGAAATTACAAATTAAACCTAGGTAAACCAGGAAAGTAAAGGTAAAAAAATTTCATCCATCCCTACCTGTTGGTTCTGCCACTGCTGGAGAGAAGATACTTCAGGGATTGATTGGAAGTGCCCAACATGAGACTGAGGAACATGTGATGGGACAGAATGAGGAACCCCCTGTTGATGCATAACAAATGGATGCAGAGCAGGCACCTGCCCTGGTGGGAGGTAGGCAGGAACTCCGAGCAAGGACGATGGAGCAAGTGGCACACCAGCAACAAGTTCACTCTAACATGTCATGGATATGATGTTATGATATTAAATTAAACTTGTCAGATACATATAAAAAACTGCATGCGAAAATAATTATAACGACAACAATAACAACTGCAATAGAAAAATATTATCAAACTATTGCAAACAAAATCAATGCATCTATATTATGGATCATTGTGAGGATCTCCAATCTAGCCTTGCAAATTCCCTAGTTGTATAAAATATAATAATATTACAATAAAATCGGCTATATTGTGTTCCTTTAAAAAGTTTACAATTGAATATGCAAAGGCCAATTACTGCACACAACGACACAAACAATCGGGTAACTGCTATTTGGAGGGGAAATTCACTTAGTATTCTATCATCAAACCCACAATAAGTTTCTATAACTCTCTAAAACAACAATAATTAAGTAGCCTTAATTTAATGGACAAGTTCTCCAATTTGGATCAATAACAAAAATATTGGGGATCATCTGAGGAAGTTATGCTCATGTCAAAGAAATCGCTTGCTTCATCATTATCAGCCAAATTACTTCATCCTTACATTACAAAAATGGATCCACACCCACCCGCACTAAAAAAGAAAAGAGTATTGAATTATTGATCCTTTTTGTTTCATGAATGATGAGTTACTTCTCACTTCCTCACAAATGTCCTATCAGATAGTTAGCAATAGAGTGAAATTCTTGCATGGCAGATGAGGAAAAAGAAAGCCTCGCACATAGAAAAACAAGAGATGGAATAGTAGTATTATGGGTTTCATTAATTCAACTTCTTCCAAATACAAAAATAGGTACTTCAACCTGAGATGGGTTGCCAGTCGAAGCATAAGATGGAACACTGTCTGAATTTCCATTCGAAAGGACCCCAGAACTTCCACTTGATGTGACACCACCATTCACATCTAGCTGGTTACCATTGTTATGTCTAAACTGAGATGCATTCTTTGAATTAGTTTGTTCTACCCGTGACTCTTCAGTATAAGTTCCATTTCTCTCTTTAACATCAGCCAGCTCAAGTTGAAGCTGTTGTACAGTGTGCACATGATGTCTCTCCATCTCAGCAAACTAAGAATAACCAAATTAATTCATATTCAGACACAGAAAATAATATATTAACAAATAAACAGAGAAAGCAAAACAAACAGATAATTGACCGTGTAACATTGGTTGAAAGAATAATGAAAAATGTACGGGCAAACTAATTTTGGTTCATCAAAGAGAGCAGTAATGATAAAAAGGTGTAAATCAGTAAATGAACGTTTGTGCATCAAATTCCACGTCCATAAAGTTTCATTCTACATTATTTAACAATCGATGATTTACATGGTTAACTAGCAAAGAGAAAAGTATACATATATACACCTGTCTTTGCCAAGCAAGCCAGAGCTGGTTATATTGTTCAGTGCGATCTCGCAATTCGGCTTGTAATGAGTTAGACTGTAAGGCATCCATCTCTTGAACACGTGCAATCCAAGCTTGGGCCTCCCTCAGCTGATCATCCTTAAAAAGAATGGTTTCTTGAGAAACCCTATGCTGAAAAATAGAGAAAATGTTAAACTTACATGGTGTATGTTCAAATAATTTGACATAAAATTCAAGTCATGCAGTTTGACTACCATACATGGATTTGAGATAGACTTAGTGAATTTAAAGATCATATCGACAGAATTCCACATTATATACTAGCATGTTTAACATAAATATGACATTGTAAATGAACCTGTTCCTGCAACTCAATAAGCAGCCGTTCTTTTTCTTGAATATGTTCTTGGAGTTCATGTAGTTGTTTTATATGTTGGGCTCTCTCAACTTCAGAATGATCTCGCTCTCTTCTGGAATAAAACATGCGACCCCACATTAATTTGATCAAAACTTATCAAATCAACAATCCAAAAAAAATGTTCAATTAAAGACGGATCTCTACTGTATTGAAACATTGACCAGCAAAAGGGAACAAACATGTACCCATTTAGAAATATGTGAACTTTCAAAAAAAAAATCCATGTATGTCATATAGAAACTTACCGGAAGGTTGCTAGTTCTTTATTTTGTTCCCTAAGAAGGTCCTCTTTAGCCCATGCCTACCGAAGTTATATATATAAAAAAAGGTATAACAATCAACAAACTCTTCTTAAATGTTGTTCATCTAAAAGAACATGTAAACATCAGGTCAAAGTAGCGAAAAAAACACTCAACAGCTTCATTGTCTAATTTAATTGCATGCAACTCTCTATCTTTCTCTTCCATTCTTCTTTCCAACTCATGTATAGCAAGTTCCCTTTCATGAAGTTGCTCCTGCACAAACATGGGAACCCCAAAAACTCAGAATTACAAAAACAAAAGTAAAAAAAAAAAAAAAAAAAAAAAAAAAAAAGCAACAACAACAAACAAACAAACAAACAATGGCCTGTAGGAGTCAAAGTTTTTAGATGATATAAGTATACCATCCTTGACAGAATTTCAAAATATTGAAGGCAATTGCCAAAGACAAATCTTCAGGTTCTAACTTACCACAAATTCTAATTGATATAGAAAAATCTTTTTGATGCATAATGAACATAAAAAACTTGGAAGTTAATATATGTGCATATATGTTTAAATATACAAAATTGCAAACTTTTTTGTACACACATATATAGGTATTGGATATAGGATTTAACCTGGAGCCTGCTAGTAGCATTAGCATGTTCTTTCAATTGTGCATCAAAGTTGTTCTGCATTCCAATAATCTCAGATCTCGCAACAATCTGAGCTCTAAGCTCAATCTCCATTTGCTGCAGCTCCTCTCTTTGTGTAGCAATAGTATGGAGTCGCTGCTGCAAAATGTCATTGTTCAGACTTCCATCGATCGTAATGGAACAGAAGTCCACATCAACCGGTTCTCTTCCCTGCTGCACCTTAATGAACAATAAATCATCCTCACCATCAATGAGCCCTCAAGCTACAATCAGGTTCTCAGATCAGTATTTACTAACCTCATATACAGTTCTCTCATCTGCTTGTCCAAGCTTGGATCGTTCTAAATCCTGAAATTTCAAGTCTTCCCAATTAGTACCACAAATGAATTTAAAAGGAAGATAAAACTAGAAAGACAGGCCACTATAAACACTTTAAACTGTAGATAACCAAATAAATATTTTAATTAAATTGCAGAGACAGTGTAGGCGGTTGAGACATAGTTCAAATCAAATCTCTTTTTTTTTTTCTTTTTCGAAATACATATGGAACAACGGGAAACAAAACTAGATGCCCACATGACCTAATTAAATACTAAGAGTTGAGATTGATCTGATTTTCTACTGTTTATAAACACGCAAAAAAAATACATCATAATCAGTATGCCCCAGTTCTGCATCCTATTCCTTGCCTCTGCCACCTACACTCCGATATGGCAGTATCATTAGACGTATTTATATATGTTCAAGCACTCATCTTCTATCTACTGAAACTTAATATAGACAAACTCAATAGTTAACTACGCTAACATCAGTTACAAACAAACCTCAAAGTAGTTGCCAGTATGATTAAAATAATCACTCAATAACACGACACTCACAGCGAACGTAAACAACTCACATTTATTTTTACTCATCTTTCTCGTGAACAAAAAGTTAATTAGCTTCTCAGCCTCAGGTGACAATTGTCATTCGATCCAGTGACCAAATTTGCAAACATCAGAAAACCCTAAACCCACATTGGGTTTTGAGACATTCCAGAATCAACACAACTAAGATCATAACCAACCCCAATTAACAAAAGAATAAATGTTAAACCCCCATACACCATCTTTTCACTCATAATAAACTTCAATTACATTCATTTTCTCAGCTAAGAAAATGAAACCCAAACTCACCACTTCGATTGATCAAAAGAATGGCACTAAAATCACTACCTCAACAGAAGCACATCGAGTCTGGTGATGCACGGCGCGCCACTCCTTCCTGGAGGACGTAGAGGATGGCAGCGTGAGAGCAACGCCGCGAGCGGTGGCTCCAGCGGCCGTGGCGTCCATTAAATCAGCAGCTCCGTCACTGCTCCACCCCAAACCTCTCCGCTATGAGTCCGCTATGACCTAGGTTTCGAGGAGAGAAAAGGAATGAGAAAACCCTAGAATTGCAGATATTCGTGAAGAGGGAGATGCTCTGATCGGAAAGATCAACGAAACCAGACGGAAAGTGAAATGGGGGAGGAAGAAACGGTGGCGGAGGCGGAGATGGCGACGGTGATGGGGGGTTTTGGAGGGGTTAGATTGTAAATATTGGAAATGTGACGGTAGAGAGACGAATGGATGATTGGGAGTGAAAAAGATTCTACGCTGGGGAGACTCCCGCCATTTATAGGGCATGTTCATCGATTAGGCGTGATGGAGTGGGACCACTCGACGGGAGTGGCGCGTGGATCATACTTGGAGACAAAGTCTTTCATGGGTCCGCGGTCAAAATTGAGTCAAGTGTCTATCAGGTGTATTTTGGGCGGTAAAAAAGAGGTTGTCATTTCATGGAAATCAAAAATAAGGTCACGTTTGGTTACTTTCTTTGCGTGCAAAAGTAACTCCAACGGTTCTCTTATATTTTATCACATAAAAGTATTTGGATAATTGCATATCGCTACATGAAAAAGATTTTTGTAATACACATGATCACAATAATTTTATCGAAGTATGTTAGGTCAAGCAATTTAAGCGTTTTGAATTTTTTGAGATAGTTTTGAGCCTACTTGTTGACTGTATGAGATGGAGTTCTATTTTTATATTTTTGAGAAAATTATAAAAATTGTCAAAAAAATTAAAAATTTATTGATAAGTAGAAAATGCATTCTATAAAGTTAAATAATAATAATAATAATTTCGATCAAAAAAAAGTTAAATAATAGGTAATTAGGATTTGTGCCTCTCTTTCTCTTTGTCGTTTTGAGAGTCGAATAGGGTTTTTGTTTGGCTACGGGTGCTTTTGATTTCAAAGCGTCGACAACCTCTTGATTTTATATATAACAAATTGCGGTCTTTCTCATTCTGATAGCGAGTCTTGCTTTGATAGCAAGTTA
>JAYMTF010004722.1:0-12671 GCA_036897485.1 Pelargonium nanum | reverse complement strand
AGGCTCGAACCTGAGACCTCAAAGGAAATACAAAGCGCATCAACCGCTTGGACCAACATGCCTTGGTACTTTGTTTGGATCTTGTTTGGCATCTAGAGGCTACAGTATCCAACTGACAATATCCTGGTTGTAAATGCAGTTTTGGTTTATCGTCTCTGATTTTCAGTTATATGTAGAATACGAGGTTTGTAACAATGGCATTTCATGAATCTGGTTTCTGCAGCTCTTGGAAAGCAAGATACAAGAAGCGAGGTCAAAAAAAGATACCTTGAAAGCACGGGCTCAGTCTGCAAAGTTTGTCTCCACCACCATTTTTTATCAATTATTTTTCTACTCTTTTCATGTTTGTCCTTAAACATGTTGATAATGGTCTCTTCGATGTTACTTTTAGGACTTCTACCAAAGTGAGTGAGTTGCTAGGAAATGTCAATACAAGTAGTTCTCTTTCGGCTTTTGAGAAGATGGAAGAGAAAGGTGAGGCACTTGTATATTTGGAATCAAATTGATCTACACATGACTTTGCTGATCTAATTATAATACCATATGGCCTGCCTGTTCCATTTTCGCCCTTCAGAATTCTGTTATTTCACTGGTCATTCTGGATGATCCTTTTTATCAATTATGCTTCCCAGATATTGTCTAATGCATTCTGTTCCCGTTGTGCTTTCTGGGCTTGACTCTTCTATTAATACTATTCTCTGTAGAGATATATTGTTAAATATGTTAGAAGAAAAAAAAAAGGCATTTCAGAATACCTAGCTATTGAGCTTAAGATACTCACATCACATACCAGTGATGGTAATTCTGGCTTGCTGGTGTCTTGCTCTAAATTGACTTTTATTATGTTATTCTAGATACGGTGTTGATTTTCCAACATTATTTGTTGGCTGTAAACCAAATTGTGTGCACTGGAGATAAACTGAGCTCTGATTCTTTTATTTGCGGTCATTGGATGTTTTTTTCTATGGAGTTTTGAATCTTCTGATGTCTATTGCTCGCGGCTAGCCATAATCATAATGAATATTATGTTCTAAAGTTGAACTCTGATTTTATCTATTTCATGAAAGTTATGGCAATGGAGTCCCAAGCAGAAGCCCTTGGCCAGTTAACAACTGATGATCTTGAAGGAAAGGTAGAAATAATCCTCCTTTATGTTCAATCCATCAAAAGTGTAATCCATATCTTCCTGTAATTTATTATATCCATCATCTATGTTGCAGTTTGCTCTTCTAGAGAGCTCGTCTGTGGATGATGATCTTGCACAACTGAAGAAAGAACTAGCTGGTCCCACAAAGGTATGCACTATACAGCCTATATTTTCTACACAGGAGATGGAAAATCGAAATGATGGTTCAATCCATATTCTACCGACTCTAATTAGGACTTTAATACATGACACAAAAACTGAACCTATATCCTATTATTGCTGCTCAGATTTATTTATTTTGGGAATAATCCATTTTGCATTCTTTATATGCTGATAAAGAGTCAGAAAATATTTTGAATGTTCAGTTGTTTAAATTTGTCATGGTTTGTCCCCTCAGTAGTAAGTAAGAGGACATATCATAGGGATGGATTCCTTTATGGTTTGGACTTGTACATTGTTCCTGTGCTCTGATTTTAGTATTTTATTGTTGCATCTAGTCAAGAAACTAGAGAAGAGGAAATGAGATTCAATGTATACACGTGTGTGTACACATATTTTTAAAGTTCATTTTTCGTACTTGGCCTTACAACTATAGAAAATTGCCATGTTTGTTCTTTCTATGGTTCATAAACAGAAAGGAGATCTGCCACCTGGAAGGACAGTTGCTGCCAGCACAACGCCATATCCATTCCAAGACTCTGAGGTTGAGAGGGAGCTAAATGAACTGAGGCGCAAGGCCAAGGAATTCTAAAATGTCTTGTTTTCATTTGCAGATGCTGGAATTCTTTCGTCAAACACAAATTTGAAATTTGTTTTATCCTGCCTAAAGACAAATTAACATTGTATAGCTATCGGCTGAACGGATCCTTTGTACAGCAAGAGGCCGTCAAAATCCTTAATTTTTCAGATGGGGCATGTAATGTAATCCGTGTAGCTGCATAGCTCACATATGAATATATGATTGTAGACAGTACCATTGTCTTGTTGTAATTGTAGTATCTACATAGTATGCGGCAAGAGCCACTGTTTTTTTTGGATCATCCGTACAGCAGCATATAAAAGCACATAAAGAATGATTTCAGTGGTTTTATTCATCATTTTACTATGCAGTACAAGACAGATATACTCTTTTCAGGATCTAGCAACCATTTTTGTTTTGCATCAGCTTGGTCATGAATAGCGTGTCGCAGCACCAAATGATTTTTGTTTTGACGAACCAGACAACGAACAACCTGTTGTGGCAGGTTAGAGATTCAGATAAAGAATTTAACTATGTATGGATCTATAAGATAAATTCTATTAGTTGGACCAATACTGCCAATGACATGGCCGGCGGCTTATTGAGAGGATCCTAATTTCCTAAACCCGAATTAGTATATGATAATCAAGACTTTTAAGGACTAAATGTCTAAATGGTCATAAAACATCACTGACTGAGGAGCCATCTAGGTTGCTTCCCTAAAAACATGTCCTATTTTTCTTGTTGCACCAACACAGTCAATTCAAAGTGAAGAAAAACAGAGACATCATCAGTTACAGTTAGTCCATTCAAAATTTCCACCCTTGGGTTTCCACGAACAATAGCTACTGCACACCTTACTATTGCTACGAATTGACCAAAACACCCCGGTTGAAGGTATTATTCATGTCCAAAACAAGGGCAATTACGTAAATTCAGCATGCCAGCATGGTGGTAGCCGTTGACAGATTCAAATACTGAAAACAAACATGTGTTCGCTTTCCCCGGCACTGCCCAGGAGGTAGCGAATAATTCAAAACAGTTCCTTGGTCAACACGTAAGACCACCAAAATCTCTCAAAACATTTGTATTCAAAAGAGTTGCATTTGTGCATTAGTCCAACAACACCCATACATACAAATCAACCCACATCTTCTTTGCTATAAATACTTGAACCCACATCGCTAAAAAAAGAAACAACCAACCATCGATCCACTACTCTTCTTCTCGTTTAAATTCTGTAATCACAACGTTGTTGAAGATGGGTTTTTCAAGAACAAGCGTCTTTTTGATGATTTTGGCGATCATTTCGGTTGCGATTCTGAGGGTTGAAGGAGGGAGGGTGTTGCAGGAGGATTTTGGGAGTGAGATTAGGTTGATGGAATATTCGACGACGACGACAACGGCGCTAGAGAAGGCCAAGCTGAGCATGGCGTCTTGGTTCCAGAAATTAGCATCAGGACCTAGCCCCAAAGGCCCTGGCCATTGATTGATTCATCGTATTTTGATTTAAATACACAGCCACACACAACGGAACAATATGTTCATTACATTTGTAACACACAAGCATATGCATGAATATTAGGATTGTTGTAATTTCTTTATGCAATATACATGAACAAATGTAAATGAGAATATATGCAAACAAAGATGTTTATTCTTTCATTTTATTATATCAATTGTTTATTGTTCATAATTTTTGTATGTATCCAAATAAAATGTTCCGTTCTGAATTAAAACATATATATATTTTGTGATGTAAAAAAGTTATACTCTCTTTGTTGACGTAGAAGTAGACACCCTCTGTGGGAGAGAGTAACATTTAAATTAAATCAAGAATGAGTAAAAATTTAATTCAAACAAGACCTTAAATATTCTACCAAATGAAAACTTGTATATTTTCCATATGCATGTATTGAAAATGGATGATATGTCATTTTAGCGTAGTCATAATATATGTGAATAGTTAATACCTAACTAACCTTGCGTAGTATGTACTGAATCGTAGGCCTATATATATAATATTTGAATTGTTCAGTACTTGGTATACATTTCCCATACGTAAGAATTAACGTGTTAGATTGTAGTGAATGTGATCCCCTCTCTATCCTCTAGCTTTTTAACATGCTAATTAATTCTCAACTCCTGTTAATAAAAATAGGTGTTACCGTAGCCGCCAATCCATAGCTGGCTCGAGAGCTCCAGTTGGAAATCTATCGAACATTGAAGTGCGGAGCGAGTCCAAATATAGGCCTACATGTGACTAACCTGTCTATACACACCCCTACGTATAAGTAGAGCCGACAATTCAAACTCGAAACCGCAGATCTACGGGTCAGTTTAATTGGGTCAACCTAAACGATTCAGCACATTTTTGTTTAATAGCTGTAATGGTTTATTTGTCAGCCCATGATCACAATAATTTAAATTAAAGCCCATTAAGCCCAATATTAATCACTTAAATTGCAGAGGGCCCACGATCGCAGGCTCTCACTAGAGGTAGCACATCAAGGCCACGGGCCCTCTTGAACACCCATAGACCCAGTAAAGAGGGATAGTTTTTCAATTTCACTACCTTCGTACTTATAGCACACTCAAATCTTCTACCATCCACTAGTTTCCGATGTGGGATTCAAAACTCAAAAAAACCAAACCAATTCAAAGTTCCTTTATTTCCTTCTTTTTGCTTATACAAAAACAACCTCAACAGTAAAAGAGACTGCCTGATATGTCCCATACACAACAATGAGAACCTAACATAACCTAACAATTAGCACGTGATGTTGTCGCCGGGAGCAACTCGGAGCTGGTTGCAATAATCAGTGTAATAATCCATGCGAGCTTGAACGGCGGTTGGATTTCCTCCGTCGCATTCAAGTGTTCCGACGATGGCTCGGGTGGTGGCTCCGAACCCTTGTCCCATCACCGGCTGCACTTTATTCGTCCAAAACCAGAGGGCCGTCTTGAAAGCCACCACAGGGTCATTAGCCACCGTCTCCGGAGCGTTCAGTCCGTCGAAACCGATGCTTTTTCCGGCGGGCCCGTAGTTGTAGTTCCATGATATCTGGATTGGTCCGCGACCGTAGTACTTCTTGTCGGCAACACATGGGAACTCTGCGTTTCTCTCGTCACAGTAGTCCTTTGAGGCTCCATCTATCTCTTCTACGTAACAAAAATCTGCACAAGAAATACAAACACGATAAACGTTACATAAAATGTGACACGTGTTATAGACTACATATTAGAGCTGACAATTCATGTTGTGTTTAGCACCGATAATAGAACATACGTCTAGTCTGGCGTGTGACATGAGCAAAGAAGGCAGCGATTTCGCGCCTATTGTCTTCCTCAAAACCAACCCGGCTACCGAACTGAGGGTAGGAGTCGAGAGCGATAAGAAACGCGAGACGAGAGTAGAAGCTCTTCCCAGGGCAGGCGGCGTCAGCCTGCTCAATGATGGCGTTGAAGAATGCGTCAGTGACAATACCCGACACAGAAAAAACGGGGGAGGCGGGAGAGGCGGGGGAGGAGGAAGTGGCATTATTGTTATTAAGATCACTACTAGGAGTAGGAGTAGTAGGAGGTGGTGGACAAGGACCCTGTTGACACCCCGGGCCACAGTAGTCGTTTCCGGGGCCACCATTGCAACAACAACAACACCCACACGTTTGACCGCTTACGTATCTGACGCCGGCGATCAAAATTCCGGCAACTAAGATGAGTTGAAGAGATTTTGGGAAGGCCATTTTGGGGAGAGTTGAGAGAAAAGGAAGGTTGTGTGTTGTTGGCCTTAATGTGGTTGAGAGTGGGGTGTATATATATAGGATTGTGGTAAAATTTTGCATATACTATTAGAACCAACAATGTATACTTGTGTTTTGGGTGGTGGAAAATAATGGGTTTTGCGTATGAGGCAGGTAATGAGGAGGTTCATAATTTGTGCAAGTTTGATGTACATGAGTAACCTGTTTTCTACTTAGCTTGCTATGAAAATTTTGGTTTTGAGAAGTTGGTACATATAAGAGATAATAATTCATGCATATTATTGGCATGATGAAAATATATAATGCTAGATTGAAGTTCATTTTGATTCAATAATATATGTTGGTAGCATACTATTCCAACAAATGGATCACACCAAAATGTTTGGATTGTAATCATGAAATTCCCGCTTGATATATTTGTTACTTCTCTAAATGGCATGTGTAAGCAAAAGCGATATTTGTATAGATTGAAGCAATTGATCCACTACAAAAAAAGTTGCAAACTATGACGGAAATCTATGAGAGAAATTTTTTGTCACAGTTCCGTCACAAATTGTGACAGAAATCATATTTTATATCACACACATTTGTGACGGAAATTTATGTCATAACTATTTGTGACGACCCAAACAATGACAAAGATATTCTGTCACAATTTCGTCACGAATTACATTTCGTGATTGGAATCGATAGATTTGTGACAGATCGCGAGTTTTCTTGTAGTGATCCTAAACTTAGTTTTTGCAGTTTCGTGTTCTGAATACTACATACGAGCTTTTGAGTTGTATTCAAATAGTGATGGGTTGATAAGATTCAATATGAAGATATGAATAGGTCTATCTGTAAAAGTTTGAATCAGTTGGTGTTTGAAGAGCTATCGTTTGTCCACTGCTATGGATCCCAATTCATGTATTTTGTATACAACTAGCTAGGGCTAAGATATATAATTTGTTTACAATGTTCACTAAGCTTCCGCATATACTGCGCATAGTTCATTTCAAATGAAAGATTTTGAACACCTTCTTAGTTGTTGAGAATAATGCATGGTAAATATGAAATATTGAGAAGATGAAGACTAGGTTCTCTGAGATCACGTAAATATGTTAAAATATGGAGGTTCAAGCCTTACAGATACCAAAAATTCCTAATATAACTAGATTGTGTGTCCCACACACAACCCGTCTAGTTGCCCACTTACAAAAAATTAAACACAAAGACGCTTCTTCCCTTATTGTTTGTTTTTATGTTCTTGGAATATTTCCAAATCATATATGAACAACAGTTGTGAGGGAAAAACAAATATGAATTAACTATCGTATTTTGCATGCTTCCTGATTTTCTAACCAATATTGGAAAAAACATACAAAAAAAAAATTTCAAGTGGAACACATAATGGCACAATATTGATGGTGTATCAACTTTTATTCGAAATGGAAAAGTTACACGACTCTAAATCAAATCCAGACACATTTAAAAAGCAGATCAATTACCTTTCAATCCTAAATTTAACCAAGTCATCAATATATCTAATAAGAAGAAAATTTTGCTTAGGGAATTGATAGGTCTAGACTTCAACTTTTGGCATCAATGATCAGCTATTAGCACGAGAGGTTGTCACCAGGAGAAACTCCAAGCTGGTTGCAATAATCTGTGTAGTATTTGATGCGAGCTTGAACAACGGTTGGATTTGCTCCGTTGCACTCTTGCGCGCCGTTGATGGCTCGTGTCATTGCTCCGAAGCCTTGTCCCATCACCGGTCGCACGTTGTTCATCCAAAACCAGAGGGCGGTCTTGAAGGACACCATTGGGTCATTTGCCACCGTTTCTGGGGCGTTCAGGCCATCGAATCCGATGCTTTTCCCGGCTGCTCCGTAGTTGTAGTTCCACGACAGCTGCATCGGTCCCCGCCCGTGGTATTTCTTGCCGGCCACGCAAGGGTACTCTGTGTTCCCCTCCTCGCAGTAGTCCTTTGTCTCTCCATCTTTCTCTTGTATGTGACAAAAATCTGTGCTCAAGATGGGGCATAAAATTGTTGTTAAGTTAAATATTGATGATGGTTGAAATGTAAGACAAAGTGTATGCAATGGCTGTATAGAGCCATAATTTTGCTCAAAATTTTGGTACAAAATGCTGTTAAGTGATTGAAATGTATGACAAAGCTAGTGCATATAGGTGCAGCAAAGCCGGAATTTCGTTCAAAATGTTGTCAAACAAACTATTGATGATGGTTGAAATGTATGATAGTGTATGCAGTTGTGTCAAAACTAGAATTATGCTTAAAATTCCGGCACAAAATGTTGTTAAGCAAACTATCAATTGTGGTTGAAAAGTATGACAAAGTGCATGGAGCGGCTGTAGACCTAGAAATTATCCTCAAAATGGGACAAAATGTTGTTAAGGAATATTGATAATCGTTGATAATCCATGACCTCTCTTTAAATTAAAGAAATGCATCGTTGTTATAATTATTAAATTTTATTATTATATAATGGAGTTTTAAAAGATGAGCTTGAACTGCTGCCGATTAAAGCCGCTCCTAACTCTGCCACCAAGTGGAAGTGGTGCCCTTATTTTATATGTAATGTGATAAAATGATGTTATTGATAGAGAACTTACGTCTAGTCGCATGCGTGACGTGCGCAAAGAAGGCAGCAATTTCACGCTTATTGTCTTCCGCGGAACCGGACGTGCCAAACTGAGGGTACGAATTGAGAGCGTTGAGAAACGCGAGACGTGAGTAGAAATTCTTTCCGTCGCAGCTGTCATCGGCCTGCCCAATTATCCCGTCGAAGAAAGCTCCGGTAACCATATTCGCCACCGCCGACGACACTTTCTTATTAGGAGTACTAGGAGCTGCCTGAGTACCGCACGGGCCCTCCCGGCACCCCGTGCCACAATAGTCCTGTCCCACGCCACAATACCCGTACTGGCTACAACAAAGGCCCGGGGCACAACCGCAGTTTTGACCGGCGACATGTGTCGCGCGGGCCAAGAATATTCCGGTTAGGAGGAGGATTTGTAGAGCTTTGGGGGATGACATTTTGGGTTTAGTGTATATGTATTAATTGGGTAGTGATGATGAGAGTTGGGTCATGGGTGGTATTTATATATAATGATATGTGTATTGGGTACTATTGTACATGATTAACCTGTTTTCTACTTAGTTTAATATTGTAACTGGGTTTTGAAAAGTTGGTATAATTTGAATTTTGAAAGTGGATCATAAGTCAAGCATATGAATGGCATGATGAAATCAGAAACTCATCTAATTTGCATATCAATAGCATGATGAAATCATAAACTCAACTAAATTGAATAGCAACAATACTTAAGTTCCTTGTGTAATGGAAAAAGCAACTCACCTAAGTTCATTACAAGTAGTATATGATTTGATTTTATTGTTATTTTTAAATAAGTAAAATGAAGGTAAATCGGCTCGTTCAAGTCTACCGTCAAAACTCGCAATTGTAAATAAGTAATGTAGTGCATAATTCAGACACTATTCTTCTCTCCTTTTCTTTTTCTCTTATAACGTATCACTTACACGCAACTCTATAGTCTTGACTAGTTAACCACGTACATCACAGTTAATGTTCTTAGACGTTTGGACAAAAAAATATGCTTCATCAACTACCTCATTTTTGTAGCAAGTGGACCCAACACGTATGATTAATATGGTGTCCTAATGTTTAATTATCATTGCTCATAGGAGTCTAATTACTATTTCATCAACTAATTAACTATACTGATAACCAAAATCTGTATAAGACTTAAGCATATACAGTGTCCCATAATTTGGTAGTAAACATGAGCTACCACAAGAAAAATATTAAAAAAATTTATCATATAAAATTTAATAACACAACTGGCGAGGCATAAAAGTTCATAAATATTTTATTCTCTAAACATTGGGCACACGCATGTGATAAGGTCCAACCAACCTTAAGAAAGCTTGAAACTATTGGGCCAAGCCTCGGATCATCAAAATCTCATTGACTGAAATTGCGATGGTCAATTATATATATCACACAAACACAAGAGGGAATAAATATGAGTTGAATTGAAACGAGAACTTCCAAGACCTAAATAGCTATGGTCGTGGCAGTGGATCGATTTATGCATGTGGGGAGGATCGACCCCACAAGGCACCCATTCCCATGCCTGCAGTTGTCATCCCTCACTTTCACGTGTCTATGAAAGTGTTGTCTTTAAAAAGCATTTAACATTATATAATTGGTCGATGCGTATAAACATATATTAAAAAAGTATATAAAATAATTATATGGATATTGATAATTGGAGACAAAATAATAAGATAACACAAAACAAAATAACAAGATCACGACTTTTAGGGCTGTTTTGATATGGATGATTGCCTTGTAGTACTCCTGAGGTCATATATTTGTGAAGTAACAAAAATTAGTTAGCTCTCAAAATTTGCATGCTTTGTCATCTATTGGCAACAACATCATCACCTCTAAGCAGTTAGTTTAGAGTTGAATGAGTATTTGTCCCAATCAAACAGTCAAACAAAGTAGTAGTAGCACTTGAAGTTTGAATCAATTAATGATTGATTGAAGACTTGTATACACTTGAAGTTTGATGAAAGAGTGGTTTTATAATTAAAAAGTCAGAGCATAGCATAAAATGTCTAAGACTAATTATTAGACACTGAAAAACATTTCAAACTTTATTTCATTTTTAAACCGGTACATGCATATTATTGTTATTGCAGTAATTTAAACTATATAATTATTTTGTTGGTAATTTTTATGAGAAATAATCTAGCAAGTGAGGTTGTCGCCGGGAGCAACACCAAATTGACTGCAGTAATCGGTGTAGTATCGAGCTCTGGCCTGAACAAGATCAGGTCTCTTCCCGTCGCACTCCACCGCGCCGTTGATGGCTCGGGTGGTTGCTCCGAAACCTTGCGACTCCACCGCCCGCACATTTTCCATCCAATACCACAGTGCGGTCTTGAAGGCCAGCACTGCATCGGAGGCCACAATATCGGGATTGCCCAGACCGTCGAAGTTTAGGCTCTTTCCGGCGGCGCCGTAGTTGTAGTTCCATGTTAGCTGGAGAGGTCCGCGGCCGTAGTAGTTCTTGCCGGCGGCGCATGGGTAGTCGGTTCTTGTCTCGTCGCAGTAGTCTTGTGCGGCACCGTTGATCTCATTGATGCTGCAGAAATCTGCACACAACAACAAAACATATACATATCAGTAATGGGTGTCCGGAATTTCAGTCATAATTTATTTACCAAGACTCTTAGTCAAGAGACAAGCGAAATTAATATGGACGGGCATTACGCGCCACCAAATTCATTGGGACGGGTACGAGTGTTAATTGATAATGTGACATCAGCTCACTTTTCATGACTAAGATTCCTTTTACATAGTTTTAAATAAATAGTTGAGAAAAATAATATTAATATTATTACTAATCTCTCAAGCATGAAATATCAATCAAAATCGTTGATTTTGATATTTTTTTCTCAACCATTTCTTGAAAACTAGGGTGTTTGGCTCACCTAAATTCAAATAAGCCGATTCAACTCCATTTTACACAATTAAAAAGTATATTTGTGGGTAAAATAATGAATCGTCCTACTTGTTTGACATGTCAAATAGTTAAGATGATCAACTACTTAATCAACGAATCGTCTTAATTACCTGTCAAACATGTCAAACAAGTTAGACTACATGTCAAACGTGTGGGTGAGAATTTTTTATATTCTTCTCAACTACTTTATCAAAACTACTCTATTTTATCTAAAATTTGGTACGTAATTTTTTGTGAGTCAGACACATATTAGTTCTTCTCAATCATTTAATAAATAAAAATAGTCATCTTGAACTTCTAACATACGTAACTTTAAATAAGTCGATTCACTTCTATTTTACTAGTAAACAATATGTGTATGTAAGAGAATTGGAGAAAGATCTTACGTCCAGTTTCATGGGTGACATGAGCAAAGAAAGCAGCGATCTCGCGCTTAGAATCATCAGCAGAACCAACGTTGCCGAACTGAGGGAAAGAGCCGGCAGCGTTAAGGAAGGCGTCTCGGGTATAGAAGTTCTTTCCTTCACAAGTCGCAGCGGCTTGGTTGATGATCCCATTGAAGAAATCGGGCGTCACGGTGTCGGCAACCGACACGCCTCCACCGGAGGGTGTCGGCGTAGGAGTAGCCGGCGTTCCGGTACAGGGACCGGACTGGCATCCGGCCCCACAATATTGGTCACCGGTGCCACAGAAGCCAAATTGGCTGCAACACAGGTCGGCGGCGCAGCCACAGTTTTGGGCCATAACGTATCCGGATAAGATTCCGGCGAGAAGGATGGTAATGAGGCTAGTTTTGATGTTTCGGGAAGCTTCCATTTTGGGAATTGTTGGATGGAGATTGAGAAGAATTGTGTAGTGTGGTGTGTGGAGATGAGCTTAGGGAAATGAGGTATTTATAGTGTTTAGTGTACGTTGGTGAATTGTGGAGAAATTCAAATTGGAGAGGCCAACTTGGGATCATTTGTAAGAGCGTTTGACTAAATCAAATGAATTGACTAATTAGCTCACAAGTACTTCAGTTTAGCATCTAGGCTTGGGTACCTATCCGGTATTTACCCACTATGCTTCTCTAAGCACTAGATGTGTAACCAATCAATCTCTAGGAAGAGGTAGAAGTGACAATTTTTTCCAAATCCGAGAAAAGGTTGAAATTTTCGATCTAAAAAGTTAAGAAACGGAGAAATTTTGAACTTTATCTCTTATTAGGGACTTCAATAGAGATTTCATTTCCATCCCTTTGTTTCGGACACGGCTAAATTTATTTATGTATTTTTATTTTAAAAGATATTTTCTATGAAGTTTAGTATTTATAAATAGGGTAAATTGTCATCATACCCCTTGTACTTGTCCAAACAATTGAAAAGACGCTCGAGTAGTTTTCACTTCTATTTTGGACCTTTAACTTGGTTTTTTTAATGATTTGGTCCAGATGACCTGCTGCTGCAGGTCACTTACCTCC
>JAYMTF010004721.1:0-12673 GCA_036897485.1 Pelargonium nanum | reverse complement strand
TATATATGTTTCTTATCATTCACATTTTACATGATGCAATGCAATACTTATCAAAAGTCTAAAACACTGTTGAAACGCATCAACACAAGACATTGTACCAAAACAATGTAAAAACCAATCATACCAACCCTCTTAAGTTATTATTTGATTCAACTACATCCAACTGCACTAATGTCAAAAATTAATAAACTTTGAAATATCTAGATTATGTTTTTAAGAGATATGTATAACCCAGCAAGTTCACTAAACTCTCTCATAGGCTATAAGTTATAGTTAGGTATACTAGACCATAACTCAAGACATGCATGAAGAAAACATTCTCCAATTAAACTAATTAACATCCCATTTATGTAGTGAGAAGAATATCATATAAGCTAATGAGAATATGTCACCTCAAGAAATAACGCTTATACTTGCTTCCGGATGCACTCTTTGCTAGTGGTGGGGGCTATTAATTAGGTCTTTTCACTCCAAAAGGTAGTTTAAAGGGTGAGACTTTCTCTCACACTTATAAAGTAAGCACCAACCATTTTCACAACCGATGTGAGATAATCTAAAAAATCTCTCCCTTCACACATCGGGCTTAGATTGTTGTCAGCCAACATCCTAGAATCGGGCTTAGGTTGTTGTCACCCAACCTCCTAGAACTGGAATAGGACGGAGATGTTTTTTTTTTTTTGGTAGAAAGTACGAAGATGTTTCAACCATTGACTCTAGTACTATTGTGGATTGCTATTGGACATTTCCACCTCAAAAGCTAGCTTAAAAGTGTGACTTTCCCTCACACTTATAATTTATGAAGCAAGCACCAAGCCATTTCACAACCGATATGGGATAAACCCAACATATAGACGTGTACAAACTAATGAAAAAAGGGTTTTAATCCTTATGATTAAAATCAAAGTTCAATTAATGCATGGGTTGTTATCAAAATAGCACAAAACTTGAACACAATTGGTGACGACATGTGATTATAAAGTTATTGAAAAGCCATGGTGGGTGTGGATGGAACTCAATCTCATGCATTGGCCACATCGATATGTACAATGACATTCTCATGACTACACAAAATCGCAAACTGGGTACAAACAATTTGGAGGGCCAATACTTTACATGCATGCATGTGCATAGCACAACATGTTTTCAATGAAGAGCCCCCCACAACACAACCCTACCTACATATATTTCCAATATTTCTTGTGCAATATATATATCAACTTCACTGTTTATCACTTTCATTAAGGTTGGATAGGTAATATGATTTTCTGAGTAAAATTGAATGATACAACTGCACCTCCTAAGTTTAACAAGATTATCTCTTATATATTCCAAGAGAAAGCTTAACTGCACAAATACAATTGTACGAATAAGTGCAAACGAAAAAAAGTCATGCATGAACGTGTCGAAAATATTTTAAACAAATACTGAAATATGTTTGGTGAATAATCGGTCGTCATATAATCTCTTTTTTGTTTGTCATGGCCACCAACCATTAAATATTTTCAATCGATATTATCCCTCTTTCGTGTACTTCTCTAAGAAAATTAATTATACTGTTTCAGACTAATAATTAGCCATTAGATACACGCACAAAATTAAATGAGATATGAAGGGTAAACAGGAACATATAATTGTGCTTAGTTCAAACAAGTTGCAATAATTTATGTTCTCTTTGAAGAGGAAAAAAAACTTATCTTGCACTTGCAATCATTTGAAGGATACAGAATCACATATATTTTTCCAATGATTCCACAGAAACCCGAAACGATATTAATGATTAAAATCATTTTAAATGAAAATATATGTACAGAGATTAATGTTCCAAGAAAAAAAAAACAGAATAATTTTTTCAATGACAGCAAAATAGAGATATTATATTAAGAATCATGAGGAGCAGAAAGGGACATATATATGTAACAAATGGTTGACTTGATCACAAAACAGCTCATATAGCAAAGAACATTATGAGGTATGGAGATTACAAGCATATATATCTTTTTAATAAATCTTTATTTTCTTGATCAACTTTAATATTATCCATTAAATAAACAATTGAGGATTATCTGAATTAAGACATTGTTAAGGTCAAGAAGGAAGCTTCAACTGTATGAACAAGCAGACAGAAAATCACACAAAAATTTGATTGTTATTATTAATTATGAATAGCATATATTAAAAATATAGAGATTCTCTCCAAAGTCTTCAACGTGTTTATGGAAGATAATTAAAAATTCAAGAAGACCTTTAGGGTTTGGATGTTTCTGTGCCTTGTACAGGGAATTTTTTGTCATATTCCAAAGAAACAGCACTGCAATATGATGTTTTTTTTCTTCTCAATATATATAGATATATAATATACACACAAGAACTTACTAAGATTTGTAATTTTATATTCTTGTTGAGTTCTTGATTGAGATTTTCATGCAATAACTTGGCTCGACTTGAATTATATATATTCTTCAATATTCGTGACGTTGCTCCAATGTTATTCATAGTTTTCGTGAGCTACACATTTGGTTTTGTCTTGATCATAGTTAAATATAAGAGTGAAAATGGATTTGATCCGTCATTAATTAGAAAAATAGAGCGCGTTCGATAAGTCCATGGTAGCTATGAATGATGAGGTTTAATTGAATTAGAGAGAGCTTTGATCTGAAATTAATACTTGTCATATTGAGTGTATCAGTGGCATTAACTTGTATAATTCATCCAAATTTGTATTCTTTCAACTTTCTGAAATCCATACTCAAACTCAGTAAAGGACACCAACATTATTGTGATTGTCTTATTTATTTATAGGACCATTCTGGTTTTAGCTCTGCCATTTCTTAGCTCTTGAATTAATAGTAGGAAATAAACAAATAAATAATGGTGGGGCACATAATTAAATGATCTTTGAGGGAGTTAGTTGAATTTGAGTGGTTTTCTAAGAGAATTGGAGTACAACACTTTTGGTTTCTTCCCATCAGAAATAAAATAAAAATAAAAAATATATTGTTCCTTGCACCCAATTATGAAACTTTTCAAAGTGATGATAGGTTTTGAAAATTACCCAAAATGCTAAAAGAGGAGAGAAAGTCAGAATTTTGAAAGGTATCTGGCAGAAAAATGTTAGTCAAGAAAATTAAATGAAGAAGAAGAGAAATGGTGTTTCTTTTTAATTTGTTGATGAAAAAAACAAGAGAATGTATAGAGGTTTCTGTTATCATGAATTTATTGCACAATACTATATTTGTACACCATCTCTAATTATGCCCATTTCTTGTCCCCAACAAATACTCCCCTTTCCAAATTTGTTTCCTCTCTTTTGTATTAGGAATCTTGAGGGTTGAAATTTGGGTTTTGCTTAATTTTTCTCTCTCTTTAATTTTAACTTCAATTTATGGTTTCAAGTAATTTCAACCACAAGTGTTACAATTAGTTGTAAGTGATCCATTTAAATAGTTTTAACATTTTGTATGTATATGTCACATGTATAACATATAAAGTGATCGTTCAATAAGTTATTTTGAGATTAACAAAATAACAGTTAACACATCAATAATATAATTAAGATACCTCGTCATTCAACTCACGCGCGAATAATTAACAATCTTACAATATCTATTGCGTAACCACACATAGGTAAACAATTAATACAAAGCTAAGCCTAAATTTCTTGGCGCAAAGACTTTTTTCTTTCTAGAATGGATGAACACCGACATGCATGCATAGATAGTTTGTATTTTTTTTGTTGGATAAGATGATGATTAAGTTAGTGTAGTACTCAAATATATTTGTAATCACACCTATTTCTCAGAGAATGGTAAAGAGATCAATGGGAGGGCAAGATCTTATGAAGGGAATTCCATGGCATGATCCATTCAATTGATTACTAAAATAGTTTGAAACATTATAGTGTCCTCAAATGTTCTCAGGGTAGAGTTGTTAATTAATTTATGTCTCAACATATGACACGACACAAAACAAACATGTTTGGATTTACTGATTTTATAATCGTGTCGTATCGTTTTTGTGCTGGTGTGTCAATCACGTTTAATAATCGTACCATGTTTTTGTTAAGACTCAAAAACACGTATGTGTGATTAACTATTCGTGTATGTTTGACACACTCACATACACTAAGGGATTATAATAGAAAAATGACCACAAAAAGAACTTTAACGTAATTATATATGTTGAATATGTAACATTTAATCATTTTTAAGTTGTATCGTATTAAGCATGTTGGTACGTGTTGTACCAAAACTGAGTGACGATTCATGCAATGCAATGCAAGTCATCAAATTATTGTAGCCTCCCTGTTCTTATTGAATCTTGACCTTCCAATAGGACATGAGACCCCCACAGTCTGGGGACCCAGGTGCTGACATGGACCAGCCAACCAATGGAGAAGAGAGGAGAAACCCACAAAAATAAATAAATAAAATCCTCCAAAATCACCCATCACCCTCTTGAATGTGACACTTCTCATTGAACCTCCACTGCTATTAATTTGATTCCTCCACCTCTCTTGCCACTTCATTTTCTCAAACCCTCTCTTCTTCTTCTTCTTCTTCCCTAGCTCCTGCATGTTTTGCTTGCTGACAATTTATTAACTTCACAGCTTTCTTTAGAGGCTCCAAAATAATGGGGAGGCACTCTTGCTGCTACAAGCAGAAGCTCAGGAAAGGCCTGTGGTCTCCTGAGGAAGATGAGAAGCTCCTCAACTACATCACCAAGTATGGCCATGGATGCTGGAGCTCTGTCCCTAAACTAGCTGGTAAAAACAAAACAAAAAATCATCAAAGTTTCTTGCTTTTCTTGTTCTTGTAATGCAGATTGATGAGACAAGTAATGGGTCAGTCTCAGAATCTTGAAATTAAGTCCCTTAATTCTTGGGTCAATCTTGCAGGTCTTCAGAGGTGTGGCAAGAGTTGCAGACTGAGGTGGATCAACTACCTGAGGCCTGATTTAAAAAGAGGTGCATTTTCTCAGCAAGAAGAGAACCTAATTGTGGAGCTCCATGCACTTCTTGGCAACAGGTTAAAAAAAAAAAAAAACTTTCTTTTCTTTCTTTTCACCTTTTGAGGTCTCAGGTTCGAGCATGTGTTAAAGATCGATCTTTTATACGCAGATGGTCTCAGATTGCAGCTCAACTACCGGGAAGGACCGATAACGAGATCAAGAATTTATGGAATTCTTGCATCAAGAAGAAGCTGAGGCAAAGAGGCATTGACCCCAACACCCACAAGCCACTCTCTGAGGCTGACACTGATAGTATTAAAGAGAAGCAACATGACCAAAACAACAACAACAGCAACAGCTCCAAGTCTCCTTCATTTGCAACAACACAAGACTTGTTTCTTGACAGGTTCATCAATGAGAGCTCCACCACCAGCACTAGCAGAGGAGCTCCTGATTTAACAAGCTACTTCTCCTTCCAACAACTCAATTATGGACCCAATGTACCAAACACCAACCTCTGCTTTAATCCCAATTCTGATCATTTCATGTCCAGCTCCTCAATTGATCATCATGTCAATGGAACGCTACAGAATTGGGACAATGCTAGCAACAGCAGCAGCTTCTCCTGGGGAGTTCTGGCCAAGGATGATCATCAGATAACACATGAACTTCAAGGCGGCGACGACGTAAAATGGTCTGATTACCTCCAGACTCCATTTCTACTTGGATCCACATTGCAGCAAATTAATCAAAACACCTCGTACAGCGACATGATCAAACCCGAATCGGGGTTTATAGCAGATGGATCGAGCAGTAGTAGTACTAGTTGCTGGCCTCAGAGCCAGCAATCACAAGCTTCTGGTTCGGACCTTCACAGACTCGCCATGGCTTTTGGACAGACCCTTTGATCATCACTCACTACGTACCTTTGTAATTAACCTATTGTATGTGCAGCAGAACCAGAAACAACAACATTACAAAGAGTTTTCGGATTCGGATATGGCTTTCTTGTTACAGGTAGTGTGTGTCATAGGAACAGAAATTTTCTCAGTTTCTTTCTTTTTCACTGTTAAATTATGATTATCTTCATCGTTACGCATCGATCCATGAAATATTGTACAGAGTTGCATGTTAATAAGGCTTTGTTCTGGAAAATATGCAGGATATGTGAATTTTTATGCAGACAATAAGCTAAACTCAATTATCAATCTATATAGATTCCTAGGATTTTTTTTTCTTTACTTGGAAGGTACAATCAATGTTTATCTCCTTCTGAATTGACCCTCTTCACATTCAAAAATCAAAATAGTACAGGATTGAAGGGTACATTTAAGATCCATTTTTCTTAAATGAGTGTCTTTCAATGTCCCCTGAAGATGGAGATGTTTTTCACCTTCTCCCTTCAAGAACTAATGGCTCCAAGAAATGAAAATTCCATACTTGTCTACCTTTCTTTGGCACCTCTATTATATAAAAACTAAATTTCATATATATTATATTGTGTTATAGAGTTATAAAATGTCATATTGTGGCTTTAAATGTGATGGAAGGCTAGGACATGAATTTCTTGTCTCATAGTAAGAATTTGTTGATGAAGTGATCATGTTATGCCAAGGAGATGATGAAGCAAAGAATCTTCCAATTCAATGAAAAGAGAGGATAATATATACTATATCTTACTTGGAAATATATACACACAAATGGGTATAATTTAGTTTTATTAGGCTTAATATTTTGTGTTTTTTTTTCATATTTCACTTGTGCAGAGGAACAGATAGATCAAAATGGGCCCTCCAATGGGTATCTATTGATGATGATACTTCATAAGATAGTGCATGTGAATTCAGGGGGGAAAAACTGCCCATGTTTTTTACATTGTTAGTTGAAAAGTTTTTTTGAAAGTTATAATGGTGTGTTTTATAACTATTAATGATTTCATTGTCTATTGCATGATTAATTTGATTCTAATGTATGAATGCATCTAGATATAGAGTATTATATGTGAATAAAATTCTAGATCATTGAATGTCGCTGAACGGTATTATGTTCAATGAATTGTTGAGTTTTGTATGACCAGTCTTTTTGCTAAGTTGTTAGATGTCTTTTGTCGATAGTATGACTCTTGAATTCAATAGGTTAAATTTTAGTCTCACTTCGAAAGATGACCTAAATACATTGATTTCCAAATGTGAACTCAAAATATATTTTTTCTAAATTTTCCAATACATATGGCTATTATAGTATTCATAAAAAAACTAAAACATTATCAAGAGTAACATGCATGACTCTAGCATGATTAGCAGGACAAAAATTTATGCATATATCAACTCTGTCTTGTTTTTTTGGTATATAATACAACAAACGTGTAAGAGACAGAGAAGATTGGACTTGATTGATATAGCAACTCAAATTCATTGAAAACTACTTGAATTGGCAATACAAAAGAGTTGTTGAATTTATGGCCTTTTAAGCAACTTTTTTTTTATTGCTATGTCAAATACAACATGAATTGCAAAGTTATTTTAAACAATTGACAGCACAGGACACAACGGTAAAGAATATGACAAATCATAGTTTCTTGAAAACCAAATGGTGGCAAGATTTGTCACAAGGATACGGGCAATCGACCGCCTTAACGCTTTGTCTGTTGAAAAACCAGTCTCCAACAGCTAAGGCGATGGGCTGCATGAACATAACATAACGATATGTAAGTTGGTATCATCGTTTAATCTATACGCTAAACATTACTATATTATAATTCGGTTTCCTGAAATTTATGCAGAATGTGAACATTCAGAACAAGCATGCATACCTTATTTCCGATGACAGGAGAATCATCGGCAAACCATGTATCCTGCCTCTCCGTTTGGCAATGAGCAAAACATGAATTTATAAATAACCCGTTTTGTTCGGACATGGAGAAACTTTTTAACGAATCCAGCATCTGATTCCTGAAATCTGTTGCATATAAATAAACAATTATACTTGGTTTAGTTCAAGAAACAGAGCAATAGGTAGCAATTTCTTGCATCAGAAATCACCTTGCAGAAATTGAATCTGTGATGGAGAACACTTTTCGTGGTTCTTTTTGCAGTCTTGCCACTCGCCACGGGGATCCGATGGTTTTGTTGCTAAACTCTGTGAGATCTGATTTCAGGAGTGAAATTATAATCTCAATGAGCAGTAACGGATGCTGTAGTTAATCATCTTCAAATGAACTTAAGGTTATTATTGTATAAGGAACAAACAATTACCTGCCATGAATCATAAGCTGCATTGAGGATAAATAGCGGGGTTTTAATGTTGTTGATCACGTTTTGCGGAAAGAAGCACTGGAAGGAAGGGACAAAATGCAAAAATATGATTGGAGTGAGAAATCAAAGAATATTGTGTGTGTCACGCCAATGTCGTATATAGCCCCGAGGAAAATCAACAACAGATAAATAATATTACCGAGGTTGGGTCAAGATGGCTAGTACAAGTTTGTGGCAGGGTCTTTGCCACTCCCTGTTACAATTAGGCAGTGGTCTGTAAGTATTACGATAAAGCATGCATGTTAAACCAAAAAAGCTTACACAATAATCAAGAAGCCGGAGCTTAAAGATATGACAAGGATCGATACACAATGACTATTGAATGCTTAAGCCATGAAAATTGCCCAAAAACATCCTATCAGTCTCAAACTAGCCCAAGTCGTCTTCATGAATAAATAGTATGACAAGTGCAACACAAAAAGTTTTTACCCATATATGATACACCATTCATTGATGTAATATGTTGACCGAAGAAATTTTAGTCATATACACCGTGAGAAGCCACAAGCGTGCTTATCACAGTGCATGAATGTGAACTGAAAACAATGGGCATGCAATAATCTCATTATTCATGAGAAGCTAATATCAGTAACAAAGATACGCGGCTCAGCTTAGCTACACTTGCAGTGTTGCGTAGCAATGGAAGGTTTAATTAAAACTACTCCAATGATCGGTTATGGTATACACATCATTTTAGTACGGATTCATGGCGCTTCCTGCATGTACTTATTAGCTTTTGCTTCGGGTTCAATTTTAAGCTCTTAACCTAGATTCTTATATATTCAACTTTTCTTTCTCTCAACTTCGCTTAAAGTTCAAGATCTGAATGAAACCTTCATCATTTTTCGTCTATCACCACTTACAAAGTAACTGACTGAAAGATTACCGAGTTACAAGCCTGGGAGCATGCAGGAGAACTAAATGTCTATTTATGTAGGTTGTGAAACTTAAAAAATCTTTTTAGGACGAAAATCACGAGAAATTAAACTTTTCAAAGTTCATGAGAAATATAAAACCAGATTGTCGAAGCAACGGGCTTGCATAAATATAAGAAAACGTCGTAAAAGCCGTCTTTAACATTGATTGACTACCTGAAGCCCAACCACTCCACTGTAGAAGTCCCTGAGGGTACGTTTACCAGATACATCAAGCCTACAATTACAGATAGGACAGAAAATAGATATCAAGTACTAACAAGTAATTACAAAGCTGAGGAACAAATACATGTATGAGTAGGTAGAAAACAATAAAAGCATAGAAGATTATAAGGTACTTACGCATCAAGAAATAAACCAGCATCACTCAGGCACTTCACTCTAACATTTCCAGGAAATAAGTCCCGGAACTCATCACAGTGCAATATAGATGCTAGGCCCCCGGCAGAGCACCCAGAAAGAAGAGCCTGCAACTCAACCAAATGAATATGAATGCAAGAGGAATGAAGACGTAAAAGATGGCATATCAGAAAACTGAAAGAAACTAGAACCTGATCGGCATTATGCATTCCCTTCGACATTAACTCCTCCATAGCAGCTAGCCATATACGTTGCCCTCTAAATTGGAGATCTGCACCCTGAAACAGAACCACTTTCGTTTAAATGCGTAATGTACAACATATCTCTGCTTCTTCAGATCCTTGGTAGCCATATTCAGGTTTAAAACAACAGGTCATGGAAACAATAAACAGCAACATGATTCTGACCTTATCTTCACCTTCACCAATAAAAGAGGCGCCATCACAATAACGAAGTTTTACTCTATTCCAGTTGAAAAAATCTGCACGGAGAAAACCGATACAGGATGGTAAGAGATGAAAGCTAAACCATAAACACAGAGGCTTAGGCACTGCCGCAAAAACCAGAAATGATTTGTCGAGATAATCCAATACTAAAATTTATATACATACCAGGGTTTTCTTCGGCTTTGTTGCTCAATATTCCAGTAAATGGTATCTGTTTTTCCATATATTTTGAAGACCCACGTCGGGTTGTCTTCCGGTAAACACATGACCTACGATTATTACACCATCCTCCACCCTGCCACAAGATGTTTGACAACCCAAAGACTTAACTAGGGGCGGTAATAATATAATGGAAGAACATCTGAAACTTCCAGCTCAAAATTTGAAAAATAAAATAGGAAAAGGTAAAACTGGAAAGATACAGCACTTTGAAGAGTTATCAAGCCTATCATTTTTCGCTGGGAAACAATAAATAATCTACTAGAATCACACTTTTTGTGAAAGGAGAATTAGTCTCCATGATTCAATCTGACGTAGAAACATACTATCTAGCTCGTGATTGCTTGGACGTAATTCAGAATCAGGAAAAGAGTGCTTCAGTTGTGTTAGCAAGCCATGTACATGGATGATGAAAGCTAAGTTATAATGATAGCACTGATAAATAAGATGAGATGAAGATGTCATGTGTAGTCCAAATGTGTCCAATCCAACTAAAACATGAGTGTTTCTCCATACTGGAGAGCATAGAAAATTCGAAAATGTCATGCACCTGAACTCCTGAAGTGACTATTAAAGTTCTTGGGGAATCAAATTATGATTAGAGGCAAAAATATTATGTTATTGCTTCTCCTGGAATTGAACAGTTGAAGTTCCTCGGAAACCTATTTATTTTCTTTATAGGTTTCTGAAAATTTTGGCAATCTATTAGCTAAAATGAGAATACACAAATTGTCCAAGATAGCGAGATACAATAGCATTATAGAGCATAAAGATGCTAAACATATATATGTTCAGATATTATCAGCTAAATTTATCTTCAACAAACCTCCAACTGAATAAGCCAACTGTTTGCTCCCAATCCAAATCCTCTATCCAAATGATACCCAGGTAAGGTTCCATCAGCACAAACTGCAAAAGCAAAACTCACAAACAATAAAGCCATAATACAAGACAAAAATTAAATGAAGTACACCAAATATCCCAATCCACAACAAGTATAATTTAACACAAGATTGAACAGAAATGACAATGCAGATTAGCCTTTCAGGAAAGAGACACCTCACTCAAAACACTAATCAAAGAAGATCAAATGCAAGGAATTGACAAAAAAGACAAATATGCCAGTAAACAATAACAAAAGGTTAAAAACCGAAACAAGTACATAAAAAGGAGAACTTTTTGGTAAAGTACAATTTAAGTTACACCCTATTTCTGGCTTGAATTTTTCCACTTAATAGTCTCAACTATATGAGATTTGGACCAAATCTAAACCAAGCATACCCATCAATCCAGAAGCAAAGTCCTTGAAACATAAGCAAAACCAATTGTATGTAAGTAATAAAAAAAGAGTGCCTGGAATCTCAGTCAGGATTTATTGGCCGAGACTCTCAGCCAAGAGACAAACGAAATAGATTAAGGCGGGCCCAAATTCATTGGGGGCGGGCGGGTACGAGTGTTAATTGATGAGGTGACATCACCTAATTCGCCATGATTTATTTGCTGAGATTCTTTTTTCTCATAAAAATAAAATCATGTATCATCTTCCAATTTCACACTAAACCAACACCACAAGAAATGGATGAGATAGATTGAGTACCTGCTCCTTTAGCATCAGCACCTTGAATGAGAGTGAGGTCAACCATGAGAGGATTGAGAACATCTGAGACCCCAAAATCATCCATATAAGAAAGCTGAGCCTCAGTCACATTAAAATCCACAAAACCATCCACCAAAACACTAAACCCCACAACAAACCCAACCCACAAGAGCTTCATTGCTCTGCCTTCCATTTCTCTGTTCCTCTGCAACCCAAATCCAGAGAAACAGAGCAAATTCCCAAAACCCTGTATCTGATCTGCTGCTGTTTCTACACAGCATTAAAAAGTAATGGGAATGGCCCAAAAAGGAACCAGCTTTAAGTACCTACCCAAATAACAAAAAAAGCATCAAAATTTATATGATTCTTTTCCCATTAATGGCCAAAATTGAACTTCCCAAATCAACCCAAGAAGAAAAAAATGTAAATTTTTGTGTATCTAGATATTGAGGACACAAAGAGAAGACAGAGGATGAGGAGGAAGCTGATATGGCAAGAACAGAACAGTATTGCCGGGCTTTTTAAGGTTTTATGGGCACGTTTAGAATCTTGGTTCTGGACAAGATTTAAGGTAGAGAACTAAGCTTACCGGCCTGTGTGTAAATGCTGAAATTCTAGCCGTTGATGTGGCTCTTATGATGATCCTGCGGTTGTTGGAGATTTAAGATGTTAAGTGCTTTTTAATGTGAGTGCTTTTTAATGTGAGACTCGTGAGAAGAGGCTCACAGTGACAGGTGTGTTTCCTTTTTGGTCATGGTGATGTCAGTTTTATATCATGTAGCTCATACTTTCGGTAATATTAGTTTAAGAGCTTGTTTGTTAACTCAACATCACCTCCGGTAAGTCACGATAAGT
>JAYMTF010004720.1:0-12674 GCA_036897485.1 Pelargonium nanum | reverse complement strand
AGATCGTAGAATTGAGTTTTCTACTTCCCTTTGATGTTTTCTTCAATGGGTACTGTTTAGATTTTAGAGAATCTGTAGCTTTGGGCTGTGTGTTGCTCTTGATTTTATTTTATTTTAAATTTGGAGTGATTTTGTGATATGGGTTCTGTTCTGTTGTTTCTATCATGGCGTGTTCTTGTCTTTAGTTAATTTTTGTATAGTCTGAAATTTTCTGCATTTTCATGATTACAATTTTCTACATAGCAGAAAAGGGAAAACTTTATACAGATATTGATATTTTTAGATTTTTTTTCATTCTTTTATATACTCCCTATTTTCAGATAGTGCATGCCTCCATTTTTTTTAATACTTTTGATTATCAAGCCTTGGAAGAGATTCCTCAAGATTTCTTTGATGAATTATTCCTGGGCAATTCAGTACTCGAATCGTATCAGCTTGATTCTGTTTTTCAATGCCTTTAAAAAAAAACATTGGGAATAGAGTCCGCAATAGGTTTTTAATTGTAAACAGGTTCTCTTCAGCTGGATTCCATGTCCAGGCTGAGGTTTTTGTACCTGGTAATGAAACGTCTTCAAGATTGTATTGCTGTTCTGTTCATTGCTTCAAACTGAAGTCAGAGCCAAATTAACCTATACATTTATTTTATGCTATTTTAGCTTATTGTCCAAATTGAAGTAATACGATTAAGGATTCAGTTATTCATTGTTTGTGTTGTCTGACATGGATACCAATGGGCCGCCATAATGTAGTTACTTCTAAGATTTGGAGTTTCTCAGAGGTCTTTGCGCGGAGATTCAGGGTTGAGAATTTAGATACCAAGTTGTGGATGAAGATGGGAACCTATTCTGATAGAAATGCTGTGTTGCCAGAAGAGAACAAAGGGGCATCTATTCCACATTTTGCCTGGTTTTATCCAGGAAATCTCTACTCTGCGTCAAAGAACGGCTTTAGTTCCTCACAAGCGAACTCAGAACACTGCATTGATGTTGCCCCCATCCGCTGTGTTGGTCCGACAACAGAACCAACTAAGATTATCAACACGGGGTCTAAACAACCAAAAGGTGAAAAACAGAAGGCTTCTGCAAAGGATTTGAATCAAGTTGAACCAAAGATTTCGAAGCCAAAGAAACCCAAGAAGAGCCCTGCCAAAAAGACAAATGGACAAAGCATTCCTGCAGTGAGGCGTGAGAAGAAGAATTCAGATATCATGATGGATACAAGCACCCTGGACTTTTCCACCATACCTTCCCCAGTTTGTTCATGTACAGGGGTTGCGAGAGTGTGCTATAAATGGGGTGCCGGTGGATGGCAATCCTCATGTTGCACCATTAGTGTATCAGAATATCCACTTCCCATGAGTCCCTCCAGGCCCGGGGCACGCATGGCTGGAAGGAAAATGAGCAATGGGGCTTATGGGAAGCTCCTACTTAGGCTAACAGCTGAAGGTTACAACCTGAATCACCCAATTGATTTGAAGGATCACTGGGCTCGACATGGTACAAACAAGTTTGTTACAATCAAGTAAGATCGGGTGAATTAGCAGATTAGCATATAGTAGCGAATACATGTATAGATGATTTCCCGAAGTCTCCCATTAGCGTCATTTAGTTTATTTGCAGAATCCTGTAGATCTCAGGTAGTTTGTAAATTAGCTCTCTCATTTTCTTACTATCTAAAACTCCTTCAGAGATGCTACTCTACATCCAGAGACCTTGTTATAACATTATTTTCCCTATTTGGCACCATTTTGTTATGACTTCTCCTGCAGTTTGGTGTATAAAAATTGTCTCTCTTTAACAAATCTATTCATAGCTGCAGACTAGATTGTTTTATGTCAAATTATTCTTTGCCGCAAACTTTGGTTTGTCCCGAATCACATTTTCAGCAGGCACTGTTTTATGCTACTTCCGTGTTAATTTTGATTCCAGGTTAGAATCTCCGAATCAGCCTTTTTTGTCTTGCCTTTCGAATCGACACTCTTACACAGTCCAAGAAACTTGGTGATCCTTTTTATTTATCTTGTTATTGGAGAGAAAGAGACTGTTACGCAATTCTTGTTTATTTGTTTTATGCATGAACCCGAAAGTGCAAGAATCACTCAAGATTCAAGAACAGAATAGGACGTTTATAACAATTGGTGGTTACAAGGGTGCTGAAGCAAGCAGCATCTATATGCAATAAAATGAAAATGCCGAAAAACGTATGCAATTTTTTTCTATGAACTTCACTGAATTTCATCTCTGCTCGAGTGCTTTCTCGTTCTCTATGTTACAGAATTACAACAGAATAGATACAAAGTATTCAGTTCTTATGATGGATAGTCCAATACTCATACACGATATAAAAAGAGTGGAAAAAAGAAAAAGAAAGACCAGGATTTAGGAAACTCATTGCTCTGTCCAATATACAGATTCTAAGCTTTTGTAGCTTGTAGTGGAGCCGAGGCCTTGCTGGCTGTGAGTTGCTCGTAGAGGTCTCTAATCTTCAAACCAACAATGGTCTGAAAGAGACCAGTTCCATTGTTACTTCCAGGGAAATCACCATGCTTCAACATTTGTTGAGTGACTTCACCATAGAACTTGGTAGAGATGTTGCTTAGGTGGCTTTCTACATAGATGAGCTCATCTAATCTGTCAAATTGCCCATCCATCTCCAGAACAGACACCTATATATATATATACATGATCTTAACTCATAAGCATTTGGATTCATAAATTGATAAATGATATGCAACTGCTAGAAACAAAGTATTTGATTGCTCTATATATACCTCGTTGCCATAGTAAGTTTCAGGGCCGTAGGAGAATTTGATGCCGGGGTAGGAGCAGGTAAGCTTCCTGCCACAAGGTATCCATGAAATGGTGGAACCTTCATCAAACAGGTACACTGGGTTGAAGAACTTCACTCCTTCCTTCATGATCAGCCTCACTCTCAGAACCTTCCCCTCGTTGTCGTCGGGGATCAGCTGAGTTGGCAACACTTCAATCACAGCATCAGCATATTGCTTTTGTGGATCTGCACCAAAACAAAAGAGAAGAAACCAGTCAGAAACATGGTGCATTTACTTGTTTGTCTATACATTAGATAATGTTCAAGCTTAAGTACCAATATAGGCATCGAAATCTGGTTTTCGGGCTTCAATACTGGCCTTTATGCTTTCAAGACTGTGTCCTCTTTCTGCCATGTCCCTCTGCAGAGATTGTAACACTGTTAGATCAGAGGAAACATAACATAATCATCAAAATATAGAATTGTGGTTAATTTACCTGAATTTTCCATGCAAATTTAACCTCATTGCTGATGTCTAAGTAGATACTGAAGTCCAAGAGGTCCCTCACGCGCTGATCATACCTAAATATTGCCAAAAGCATTGATGAACAACAAGAAATCCATGCCAAGAAAATAACTTTAAAAACCCATGAAGTTGGATTGAAAAAGATTCAGAATTTTTCAAATTTTAGGCCAGTCCTAGACTTTTGGAACCAAGTGCATGAATAGAAGAGAGAAATGAGATTTGGCTAAGGATTTTCCTAGTTAGGCCAGCAACTAGCTACACACAATCCCATTACTGAGTAGGAGCAACCCAGAATTAACAGCATTAAATGAATCTTCTTATAAAAGACTTACTGATAGTTACTAGAAATAATTAGAATGTGCTAAACCAATATGAAAGGCCCACCATAGAAAGGTGACAAGGACATGCACAATTCCTTGACCACAAATATTAATACATTCAAGAACACATAGATATTATCTAATTATCTTATCACCACACCACACAAACACCACCAAGAAAAAATCATCTGGAATTGAAGATTATGAGCAATTGAGGAGGTGCTTACATGGGGTGGAGACCTTCAATGACATAGATCTTGGGGGGCTTGATGAGCTCAGGAGGGTCCAAGAGACCAGTGACATGGTTGTAGATAGGCTTCTCTATGGGAATACCATCCTTGATGGCCTTAACCTGCTCATACATGAGGTCAAAATTGTTGGCTCTTGGGTCAAGTGCAGTCACTCCCTTCTCCTTCCTCCCAGTCCTGTCCAGTGAGTGGTAATCATCCAAGCACACCACAGTGGTGGTGTCACTGATGAGGGTGTTGGAGTCTGGGTTGCCACCTCTTGGTGGCTCTGCTGCACCACCAAACACACTGGTCAGCCTCCTCATGAAGGTGCTCTTCCCACAACCTGAGTCTGCTGCCAGACCAATCACCACTGTCTGTGAGTCACCAGCTGCACAGGTTATCACATATGTGCCCCTCCTGCTGCTGTTGCTGCTCCTCCTGTACAAGACTACTTGTTGTTGTTGTTGCTGTTTTTGGTGGAATCCCAAGTGGGTTTTTGATACTGATGAGCATGTGATAGTGTGTGTTGCACAGATTGCCATTTTTTTTTTCTTCTCTTGGCAGAGCTAATAGCTTAGCTCTGGTTCTTGAGAGAGAGGAGAGGAGGTTTCTGAAATGGCAACTCTCAAATAAGTTGGGTAATTGTGGACACAAGGCTTCATGAAATATGTTTTTTTTTTCTTAATAAAATAGAGAAGAAGGGGTTGATGGAAGGAAACATGTGGCAATTTTGGAAGCTGATGTGTCATTGGTATTCTGGATTTCAGTGACTACCCCTGGTTTTGGACAAATTTGGAGGAGAAATTGAGGTGAGAAGGGTAGGGGCATGCATGGGTTTAGATCCATTTGCAGAGGGTATATTTGTCTTTTCAAGGAACTTCAGTTCAAGAAGGTTAAAAGTGGAATTATTTTTATTTTATGAGAGTAACTTGTTAAAGTGTTGATGGGATGAGGTATGTATGATGGAATTGGGAGGAGTGTTTTGTGATAAACATAGGCATGGAGAAGCTTGGTGGTTATTTGTTGGAGTTTGGATATTTGGCATGACACGTGGCATGATGTGGGTGGGTGGCTGAAGATGAGGGTTGTAAAGAGTGGAGGAGATATGGAGCCCCTACTCCTAGCCCAATGCATGAACCATGATTGTTTTGATTTTCATTTCAATTTTTATTTTTGGACTCTACTTGGGTTGTTGTGGACTTGTTGTCTTGAATACTACTAGGAGTAAATTTGAAGATTGAATAGGGGTGTAGTGTACATTATCTTTAAATCAGCAAGTGTTTAATACATCACAATTCACAACCACAAAATTGGATGAGCCGAAGTCAAATAGAAGGAGCATTAATATCTATAACATAGAGTTAGCAATTCAGGACATTATCAGTGTGAATATACCACGACTTAAACGTGTTTGGACTCAACATAGTTATTATCAGTGTTCAAAATAACACCATTAATGTTCATATAATATGCTAACATTGTCAAATCATAATACTGGTTAATCACTTGTTACTAGATCATATGTGTCTCTTATTTAAGTTGTTTTCACTTCATCTCCCATGTCTCATTCACAAGTCTAACACATTGTTCACATTTATTATCAAATAAAGTAAGTGTGTACAACGGTTAAGTACAATATCAAATATGACTCATCTAGATCTCTTGTTAGGTAAAATCGACATGAATACAACACACTAACGCAATTATTAAATGTGTCATGTTAGTGTTTTATATTTGAGTACAATTATTAAACGTATCATATTTGCATTCACATACAACCATGTTTAGCCTATAATATGACACATTTACGCAGACTAGCACCTATAATATAAGCTTTTCCCTACTACCACATCAAATCAACATATGATACAATTCAAATTATTAAGTATGCTTATATTCAAGTTCAACATATAAAAAAATAACTCATTTATCAGAATAAAAATATAAAATCATGTATAAATTGTCAGTAATAGTTTTGAAATTGTTGAAACATACATAATTTAATTAAAATAGTTGGTAACTGAAGAAGGGCAGCAAACACATTGTTCTCAAGTGAATATGCCCAAGCTGCGGACAATGTGCTAATGATGGGAAATGATGTGGACTTGTTTTGCTCGTTTTGATTTAGCCCCTAGTTTATCAGGAAGCAAGCTTTGCCAACTATATTTAGTGCAAATTTAAACTTTAGCCGATCCCTTCAAAAAATGATAGGTAGCATGAATTGTCAATTGAAATAGAAAATGAACTGTCAATTAGGGTTCAGATGCTGTCCACCCAAGAATTCCACAACTTTTAACATGAATGTTTATAACAAAATCCTCAACATTTGGTCACCAAAAGAAAAATTTTATGAAGCAGGACTACAATCTACTACACACACTAAACACTGTATCAACTCATCAGACAGTTACAATAAAGAAATGGCCCAACACGGAGACTATAGAAGTATATACTAAACCACAAGCGGCAATGATAGACCTCAGCTTCATCATGACCCGACCATCATCTCACTTGGTTCCCCTGAAATAAAAGTAGACTTTCTGCACAAACCAAAAAAATGTTCATATATTAGATAAACTGACAGAGCAAGTCCATCTCACGGAACAAAACGGGTTAAATGCATGTACAGATACTCCAAACTATGCACATGTACCCTCAATATTCCAACTTAAAGTTAAAGCTCCATTAAAGATTAGAAATGTATCTGAAATTAGCACATTTTAAAAGCTCTGCGTTGTTATGGCTATTGTGGTGAACAAAGTCCATGTTCACGGACCATTTCTATGGTGTAAGATTATAAACACAACATAAAGACAATGCAACTTTAGTTCGGTCTCTAACCTGTAGCACCCACAAGCTTATAAGTAACTCTAGGCAAAACAAGGCAAACCCAACTAGGTAGAAAATCTGCAAGAAAAGAAAACAAGTTAAAATGAAACATCCGAAAGAAATTACTGAAGACTTAAATAGGGCACAACTTGTGAAGATACAAATGCACTGTAGATACATAAGACTTACCCCAACTAACACATGGTCAGAGAAGACATCAATTGCCGCAAGGATGCCACTGAAAATACAAATAAGGAAAAGGGTCAGTTCATGGATAACTATGAAAGGGTACAGAATGTGAATGTGAACATCACAAAATGGTAGCAGATGATTGGTAACAACCTATGTTGCACCAATACCGACACGCGACACGATTCGGACACGTGATTCACCATTTTCGTAAAAAAATACGACACGATACGTTACCGACACGTTAATATTTTAATTAAATAAATATTTTATATATAGCAAATTATATGTATTTATGGTTTTTAATTGTATTGAAATTTAACTTGGTAGTATATCAAACTACCAAGTAATATATCACAAACAATTAAGAAAGAAAACAAGTGATTACAATACATGAACAAAATAACTTAGGCTTTTTTTATAAGAAAAGAATTAAAATAGTAAATTTTTATTAAAAAACAGGGCACTGAGTGTCGGAAGAGTGTCGTGTCCGATTCGAGTGTCCGACATCAACACGCTGCTGGAGGAGAGTGTTGGTGATTCATAGGTACCAACTAAACATCTTAATGAAGAGAAAGAAGGATCACTTCTAGAATACACCCACACTCACAAGACAGAGAAATAAGAACACCACAAAATAGTAGCAGAGATGATTGGTACCATCTAAAACATCTTAATGAAGACAAGCCTGGTAATCACTTCTGGCTTCTCTTGATCAATAATTGCCAGTAGAAATCCAAAACTACTAGTACTTTGAACATAATCCTTGGCCCAAAAACAATTAAAAGCCTTTATACTATATGGCCATCAAGTTTACTCCAAAAGCCTAAGTCAAAACTATCACTAATGTTTTATGCATATATTATACTACCTGTTTCAATGACCACGGGCATTGAAAATGGGGTAGAAGGGCTGAGAAAATCAGCACGGCCTTGCCTCAAATTCAGGTCATTACACTATTATACTCATTCTTCCACAAGCAACTGACAATGAAATGCTACCACATCACTGCAAATTCTACACTTATGGTAACCATGAAATTGATTCCAAGTTAGTGTCAGGCTATGTATGAAATTGATTCCAAGTTAGTGTCAGGCTCTGTCCTTTTCCAGGACATGAATCAAAAATATTATAATAGAAAATAAAGTTGTAAAATTGAATATTGTCCTACTTCAGTTTATTATTCTCTTATCATTCAAGAAGCATCTATTCTGGACACATCAGCAAAATTGTGCCACCCATATTTTTCCAATAATAACATTACAATGCCTCTAAGCTGAACATCCCAATACTCAAGAACGGGAATTTTTGAAGGGAGGAAGGCTACAATCAATTGTCATCTAAGCCAATCATTGGACCTCCAAAAATGACCCCAAGTATAAAAGATGAATGAAAATTGGAATGACACCTTTAAACCTTGCTCTTAAATACACTGTATCATATAGCTCTATCACCGGCAGACAATTCTCAAAGTTAAGTTCTTGAACTCAGCTAACAATGAAATAAAAGATTTTCTAATTCCCTTCTTAAATGTAATAAGCATAGTAAACAAAGAAATAAGAACTTACGTCAGTGACTTCCCATTAAAGACAATTGGAGGAGCAACAGCAGCAATGATGCAAAACCCTACGTGAAGCTGCATTATAGCAATATGAAAAACATTAATGGGATATCAAGAAAATAAAATAAATAAGCCACCAGGATGGATGAGCCAGCCTTGATCAATAAAACTCACCAAGTAGAAAACGAAAAACCCACTGAAACTCAATGCACTATCAGTCCTGCAAATTATAAAGTATAAACAAACGGCAATTGTCATTAGATCCAATTTTGTGCTTCATTCCAAATTAACCTTGGATCAGTAATTTCTTTTTAAAGCAAATACAAAGACCAACTGAATATGTTTCTCCAACCAAACAGATATCAATAGGTCTATACAAGTGAGCATGCAAGAGAGAGAGAGAGAGAGAGAGAGATTACTGTTTTGCATATAGAAAGGTATTAAATAATACTCTATGCATACCTCATTGCACGATACAGAGGCCTGTACCACAGAACATAGGATAGGGGGACACCAAGAAGAGCATAGATTGTTGCCAAGAAAAAAATCTTAACACCTAGAGACAGTAAGTCAGATATTAAAAATAAGAAAAGAGAAAATACATTTAAAAATCATACCCAATCTTGAATGCACAAACATCACATAATACTTACCCCCGCCTCTAATCCAACAGACAGTAACGGCGATAACATTGAAAACAAGACAAAGTACTATACCTGCGCAAACAAACGTAAAATATCATAACAATGCAGCTAATCCCTGTAGCAAAAGGAACTCGCACATTTAGCTTTGAAAAAAAAAATGTATCAACATCAAATTATAACATGCAAGCAATAGGAGAGAAAAATGTTACAGAAACCTGTGAGAAATAATTTGACTATAAGCCAGATATAGAAATTTATATTTAAGACATGAACAATAAATAATAGAAAGAATAGGGAACTTGCAAAAAAAAATATCAGACAGCAATATGATCAAAAGACACCGGCAGGAAATGCTTAAGATTAATCACAACGAAAAGATTGAACGACATTGAAAAAGAAAATCCCTAATGATGTAATACCTAAACCATCAAAAATACATTCCCTTAACTCTCAAAAAACACTAACTACCAAGTGTTCCGCAGTTATCTGGATAACTAAAGGAAACTTACTACAAGGACACCTTACTGTTAGGATGTGGAAAGTGCATTTAGGAAAAGACTAGTGCAACCTTAAGCATAATATTAAGTGGAATTCCCTACATCTCCCCAACTAGTCTCAAGTGAGTGTAAACAACCTGGAAAGAAAACCATATAACTTCTAGCCTAAACTACATTGCATAACAGGCATGTCAAATTTCCAAAAAAAGTTCAGAATAATATTTCTAAAAGCATACTATGTTAGAAGACAAAAAAGGAAAGAACAAATTATCCCTCCATACCTAACCAACTAGCAAAAGCCAAATATTGCAGCCTCTGGACATGAACTGGTATTTCATTGGCTATATCATGATGAATAATTGGAAAAAATGGTGGCCAATTTTTATCATCTGTGGGGACGCCAGCTGAAGAAAGAAAAAAGCAATCAGTATACACTAGTATTGAAAGAGGGAAAATTTAAAAGAAAAACACCTAAATAGTGATCCCTAAAGTTATGATCCCATTGCTTACCTTGAGCAACAGCCTCCTCTCTCCTTTTCAGTTCCTGCAAAGAGAATGTTAAAAATGGTTTCCATTATGAAGTTTAAGTAAAGATTTCTAAAAGAATGAAACAGTCATCAGTGCAACAGAGAAATTAAAAACACACAAATCATAGTGGAAAAATGAGTATATCAGCAAATTGCTGACTAAGTACTAAATAAGAGAATGCAAAACCAACCATTTCCTTCCTTCTAAGCTCTGCTTCCCAAGATGCTAGCTCTCTCTCTTTCTTTTTAGGATCCTGGACAAATTCACGTCAAAGTGTAATCAACTCTGACCTCCAACACATATAAGAAACAGATAATAAGGAAAAAGCAACTTACATTCATGGAATCTAATGGTATGTCCACTGTTGCATCGTGTTTCTGCCCAAAGCCTAGAGCTTCAGCTATACGCGACTTTGTTCCAGGAGCAGCAGGACCTTTCTGAAACCAAACCAAATAAATAACAAGATAAAAGATAATGAAATTGCATAGAAAATAACATCTCCAGATATGAATTAACAGTCGGTTTGTACAAAAGTTTCAACCTTCGGGAGCTACTGAACTCTGATCGTTGCAAAAGTTCAATTGCTTAGTCTCCAAAACCTTTAGAATGTTAAAGCTGGAGTATATAAAATGTCATATAATCCAGCCCACTGCTTGCATATTTTATATTGCAGCTCTAAGCTGAAAGTTACAGCGGAAATTTCTACCCAGATTATACGTTTAGCATGAACCCGAAGTCCAAACTATCAACAACCTTTCGCAAAACAATTCCAAACTATTTGGACCCATTACTGTGATTCAAAATAAAATAACTTATTCAAAACTTGGCCATCTTTTCAATTGCTACACTTATCTTCGTAAACCTGGCCAGAAGGACTGTAACAGGAGTACAAACAATGTACAGGAAATTAAGAGCATAGGCAGCATAGAAATATAAAATTGAGGTTCAAAGGCTACAATTTAAGTTTCCACATTATTTATCGTTATCCCAAAATTACAGTCAGAAGTGCAGTGGCTTTGCTCGGCTACTAAATATCATAGTCGGCATGTTTCATTAATTAAGACTATATATGTGACTTATTTTTCCCTCGATTATCTAGGGAACTATTAGGATTATCCAGATCCAGATCGAACTACCCAACCGACCTCAAAATCTTTTCAAATTTCAAATTTCAAGTCAGGAATCTAATATTATCCGACAATTAATCAATAAATAGCATTATAATATATAATCAAATTAAGAAATAATTCAAATAAATAAGGCATGAAACAGTGGTTGATATAGATCTGGGAATAGGGCAAAAATAGGAGAATCGAAAATTACCGAAAATGGATTGACCTCCTCTTCCTCAAAAGGGTTTGGATCGTCGCGGCGATTCATGGTGCTCTTCGATCCTCAAAATTATGCACCAAAATTGCAGAATTTGTAGAGAGAGAAGCAAGCAATGGCAGGTGTTCCCGTCTCAGTGCTCGCTACACTTTCACTTTTTATCGGCTGGCTTGAGTACAACGAAGCGGGATATATTTTGGAAATTAGAATTTAGAACTGACTCTCCTCATTATTTACCCTTGTAGGTTTCCATATTTACGCTTTGGCCCTACCGTGAGATACAACGTCTATAGTTGAGGCTATTGTAGAGTGAGAAGGGTAGCGAAGGTAGTAAACAAAATCATCCATATATATTATGCCACGTCACCAAAGGGCAATGTGTAACGGGCACGTGACTTGTCAGAGTTGACCTTGACTGATCATATGTCTGTGGTCATACAAACCTGCGATGATGTTTGTTGGTCTGCACTATGAGTAGATGAGGTGGTTACACTGGATTGAGTTTCATCTACGTGTCGTTTTAGTTTTCTTGGCTTTTTCCAAAGGTACCCTCCTACCGAAAGCTGGTTAGTTACTGGAGTGGTAAAGGGTAAATATGTAAAATACAAGTTTAACAGATTAGTATAATTTTCTTGCAAAACAACGTCATTTTCGTCACTCTAGTGGTAACGGGACGGAGATGGCAATTTCAAGTTTCGGTTTCGAGTCCGACCTGAATTGGTTTCGAGTCAGATATTTCTGTGTAAGATGCATAGATTCATTTGAGTTTGTCCGGCCTTATTCGATCCAAAAATTGGATAGATACTTATGTATGGTTTTGATTCTATAGAACATGACAAAATTTTGTCCTCAAATTTTATTTGTAATCTTTGGACTACTGTTTTTTATTTATTCTCACACATATAATCTGCTATAACATATAAACAACCATCACGTCAGCAAATTGTTACATCATCATTGATAAGTTAAATAGTTTTTTATCCAAGAGTGTGACGATTTATGTCTAAAGGATTAAAGTTATGTTTTTTTATTATAAGAAAAATGTTGTCGGGCCAACGTGGTATGCTAATTTGAAAAAAAAAATACATGGCATTGTACCAGTATGAACTCCATGTATCTAATCTCTTCTTCTTCTTTTTTTTTTTGAAAGGAAATACCAATATTATTAATTCATAATCAAATTGCAAGTTACATCCAGAAATTCTAGAGCAACCCAACCGAAACCAGACATAGAGATAGAAACCTGTACTAA
>JAYMTF010004719.1:0-12675 GCA_036897485.1 Pelargonium nanum | reverse complement strand
CATCAAAATCAGCATCAATTGAAGAACTTGAAGAAGACCCATGATTCTTTACCTCGTCAATCGATTTCCCATAATGCCCTTCGCCTGAATTATCGGAATCCTCCGGCGGGTCGTTGTCGGGTGGGTTAGTATGTAACTTTCCGTCCGGGCCAAAAGCTGCCGGAGGCCGGAGAGTTCGAGGTGGGTAAGAGATCGAAGAAGAGAAGAGCTTCAGGTGAAGAGGTTTTAGAGAGAGAAAGCTTGGTTTAGGAGAGAGAAATGGCGTTGGAGAGAGGAAATTGATCGCCATTGTTGGTTGCAGAGAAGAGTGTGAAACGGTGTGTTTCGAGGATAATCAGAAGATCACCGTTTGCGAAGCTGACTCCATACGGCGTCGTGCAGTGTGGTAGGCCATGGGGCCTAGGGGGTTCATTAACACTACAATAAATTACAAAAGTAACATGTTTTATTTTAGTTCATTAACTGTTTGTTTTGTTTTTAAAAGGAAAAACAAAACTACTTGTTTAGATTGGTACTTAATTGTTGACCTAACTAGTTTAGATGTCACATGGTTTGCAAGTCAACAGAAAAAATGTCATGTTAACTTCGTCTCACGGCATCGTTATAATTCATATCAATTAATAACAAAATATCATATTTAGAGGACCGAATTATAAAATTATACATAATTCAAAGAATAAATCAGGACAAAAAATGTATTACATATCTATTCGAAACAAAACCAATAATTATGAAACCAAAATGAACATTTTCCATTACAAATGTGTAGAATAAATGTGAGGGAGTTGACACGTTGCAATTATGATTTTGGACCCAAACTCGTAAGAACACAAATATTTTATTGTTATTTTTCTTTTTATTGGTATGGGTCACACAAATTATATCTAATTGACACGTTCATCGAGTTTAACAAATTAATTCTACACTTACACCTCATATGCTAGGATTTTACAACTTACACTTATTGCAATTTGTATAAGACTTTTTAATCAGAACTTAAATCAAAACCCAATCTATCAATTTAAGAATCCCCAAATCATTTTCAAACGAGATAATTGAGTCATATTCGCAAAAATATTGCAATATTTATTTCACAATTTAGACGGTAGGTCCATGTTCAAAAATATGACCATGAACGCATATGAAAATACAAGTCGCCGATTCACATGAATCGGGTCAAAATATACTCTTTATTTAGGTCGTGTTTAATATTACCCGCTGAGTGGTGAGATAAGTTAGGACTAACAAAATACTATAATGGTAAGTTTTTAGGCCCGGCCCGTTTAAGCTTGCGGACCACATTCCTTTATAAATAAAATAAAGATAATTAATTAGGCCCACTTCCCGCCAAATCCTCCAAAAACCCTAATTTTATCTCTTGCTTAAACCCCGCTTCTTTTCCATTTTCTCGCGAACCAAACACCACCAAGCCACCGCCCAAAACCCTAGCCACCGCCGAGCCATGGACCAGAACGCCGCGAAATCGAACAAGGTCCTGATTCTGGATTACGGTTCCCAGTACACTCACCTCATCACTCGCCGAATCCGGAGCCTCTCGATCTTATCGGAATGCATGTCCGGCACCTCCTCGCTTCAGTCGATCACCGGCCACAACCCGCGCGTCGTCATCCTCTCCGGCGGCCCTCACTCCGTTCACTCTGCGTACTCTCCTAGCTTCCCCGACGGCTTTGTCGAGTGGGCCGAGACCAACAACGTGTTCGTGCTCGGCATTTGCTACGGTCTGCAACTGATTGTGCAAAAGTTGGGAGGTGAAGTTAAGGTTGGAGAGAAGCAGGAGTATGGGAGGATGGAGATTGAGGTCGGGAAGGCTTGCGGGTTGTTTGGGAGCAAGAAGGCTGGTGACAAGCAGGTTGTGTGGATGAGTCATGGCGACGAAGTCGCCAAATTGCCTGATGGGTTTGAGGTGGTGGCGCGGAGCCAACAGGGTCTGGTGGCGGCCGTGGAGAGCACAAGTCGGAGGTTTTATGGGCTTCAGTATCATCCTGAGGTAACTGAGTTTTTGGTCAAGTTTTGATTTTTTTTTACTGTTCGATTGATTTTGAGGTTGGGACTGAAGTTTGTGTTTTTTGTGTAATTTTGCTCATATGCATTATTTTCTGGTATCCAATCGAGTTGTTTCTTCATTTTGGTTCAAGTGAATGGTCCTCAACACTGTACATTTGCCTAAATTTGTATTGGTATTTGGTGTGCTGTCATAAAAAGCCTAAACATTGAATTATGTGTAGGTGACTCACTCGCCACAAGGGATGGAGACACTGCGGTATTTCCTCTTTGATGTTTGTGGAATCACCGCTGGCTGGAAGATGGAAGATGTAGCAGATGAACAAATTGAAGAAGTCAAGCGCAAAGTAGGGCCTGAAGATCATGTAATCTGTGCTTTATCAGGGGGTGTGGATTCTACAGTTGCTGCCACTCTAGTTCACAAGGCAATTGGAGACAGGCTTCACTGTGTATTTGTTGACAATGGTTTACTGAGGTGAGATTATTGCCATTGGAGCAACTTTTTGTCATTTAAGTTACTTTAGATTTTCGTAACTTATTAGTGTAGTCTTTCTACTAATGATTTTGGTATTATTGTTTCAATTCCCTGTAGGTACAAAGAGAGGGAACGTGTGATGGAAACCTTTGAAAATGATCTTCATTTACCCGTGACTTGTGTTGATGCAACTGAACAATTTCTCAGCGAGTTGAAAGGTGTTGTAGATCCTGAGAGGAAAAGGAAAATAATTGGAAAGGAATTCATCAATATATTTGATGCTTTTGCGCAACAGTTGGAGGATAAGTTAGGAAAGAGACCTGCCTACTTGGTCCAAGGAACTCTGTACCCAGATGTCATTGAATCTTGCCCACCACCTGGAACTGGAAGTACTCACTCCCACACAATCAAGAGCCATCATAATGTTGGGGGGCTTCCTGAGAAAATGAAATTAAAGCTCATTGAACCACTCAGACTTTTGTTTAAGGATGAGGTTTTTAATTCAACTTTCCTGTTTGCCTGTCTACTTTTCTTTTATAACGTGCTGATATTGTTTGACATGATTCCTTCTCCTTATAAAGGTTCGCGAAATAGGGAAGATCTTAGATGTTCCTGAAGGATTTCTAAAGCGCCACCCGTTTCCAGGGCCTGGCCTTGCTGTTCGAGTTTTGGGTGATGTTACTCAAGGCAATGCATTGGAAGTCCTTCGTCAGGTATATGGCCTGTATGCAGTTCAAGCTATTTATTTACATGTCTTAATTTAGTTCTTAATATATGTTTCTTTTCATTTGAATGTGTCCATAGGTTGATGAGATTTTCATCCAATCAATTAAGGATGCTGGTATCTATGATTCAATTTGGCAAGCTTTTGCTGTCTTTTTGCCAGTAAGATCTGTTGGAGTTCAAGGTGATCAAAGAACACATTCTCATGTTGTTGCTCTCAGAGCTGTCACTAGTCAAGATGGAATGACAGCAGACTGGTAAGCCTTCACTTATGGCATTCATTCTCTTTCTACCATTTTGTCTATAATTTGGTATTTGAGAATCTGCAAATGCCATTCTTCGGGGATGGATACATTTGGTTCTCTGTGGCCCACCAATTGAAAATCTGGGCATTGATGTATAAAACTAAGGGAAGAGCTGCTAATAAGCAGCTAGGCTATCTCTTATTCTAGGTTACACTTATAAAATATCTTTATGTGGCATTAACATATCCAGTATGATAGTCATTATCATTAAACTGCTCATTACTCTAGCTTGGTCCTTCTAAATGATATGTTGGATAGTTTATTGAACTTAGTCTTGAGGACATTTCAAAATTAAGCAGCCACAGTAGTATCAGTCTTACATTTGTTTATATGTATAATGTATCTGTCAATCTACCACAAAATTATGCTAAGCATGTGTGAATGTAAGCCTGGGGTGAAGGGAAAGACCAGTAAAGATGTGGGGACAAACCAACTAAGCATGTGTGTGAATGTAAGCCTGAAATTACAATATATTTTACACCTTTGGATATGATTTTAGTCAAACTAAGTCCAACTCCAAGGAAAGTATGAGGGATTACACGACATACTGACTTAGAAACCTAACACCATTTATTGCGTTCTTGTGATCGCTGACCTTCCCTTTCCAAGAAAGTAGTAGTTTTCTGTTTATTCTTTCTGTTTATATTTTCCCAACTTATTAGCTTTGTTTTTCATCACTGCCATCAGTTCAAATGTAAAGGTACTTACTGACTTCCTTTTTTCCCTGTGTAATTTCTAATTCCAGGTACAATTTTGAGCACAAGTTTCTTGATGATGTGTCCCGAAAGATTTGCAATAGTGTTAGGGGTGTGAATCGAGTGGTTCAAGACATTACATCTAAGCCTCCATCAACAATTGAATGGGAGTGATGCCATCTTCAACGCATATGGATTATTATTGAGTAAAGAACTGCTTAATTGTACATGTTGCAAGTGATCAACCATTTATAAGTCTTTCCTTATCTGGTGCATTGAAACCGGTGATGCTGACCCCCAGGATAAGCAGTGGAGCCTACAGAGGGATTTTATAATGTGATTTATTTGATGCTTTAGGTTGTGCCGATAGTAATATTACCTAGTCATGGCAAGGTAATCATTGTTTTTTTTAAATGATACTATTGAACCTTTTTCATGAATATTTGTGATGATATGCTATAATTCTAATTCCTACTTCTGATGTTTCTGAAATCTTTAAATTTTATAAATTGTGTTTCTCTTTATTTTCATTTGGAATTTTATCGTGGTGCTTTTGAGTCTGCCAATAGTTTTCCAAGGGTTTTTACCAATTCAATGGGCGAAACCATTATTGCCATTGCTATTGCCGCAGCCAGTGTTTTCATTGCCATTGTAATCATTAATTTTGTTATTTGGTTCGTAGTAACAGGATGTTTTGAGTAATTTGAAAGAAAATTCATCATTAAAAGGTGTGAATTTAGATAACCACCGCTCTTCTTTCTCACTATTTTTGGCTAACCAATGATCTCTGTTATGGTGGCATTTGAATCTCCATTTTTCTCCACAGAATGCATAATAATGTCTTCTTATTGCCCACCAAATAATGAAGTAGCTGAAAGTTTATTTATTGTTTTTAATTGTAGTGGAATCAGGCATGATCTTAATTAGATAGTTGAATTTGTTAAATTTGCTTTTTATCTCTTCCCTCCACACCTTTCTATATCTAGCTAACCCCATATTCCTAGACTCCTAATCCAACTGAAAAGGCTCTTGCAATGACCTATATAATGTCTAAACCAAGGATTTCTGTGCAACTCCCTGTATTGGATATGTCAATGCCTGTTCAGTCTTCATTTTTATCATCCCTTTGTCAAGCCTGCCAAGAGTGGGGATTCTTTTATGTCACCAACCATGGAATCTCTAGGAGCTTATTCAGCAAAGTTTGTTCACTTTCAAAGCATATATTTACTCTTCCTCTAGACTCCAAGCTCAAGCTTGGCCCAATGTCTTCCATCCAAACATACACACCACAGTTCATAGCTTCTCCTTACTTTGAAAGCCTACGGGTTTCAGGCCCTGATTTTATTGCCTCTGCAAAGGCTTCCGCTGTTGAATTATTTGACGAGCAGAATTCTGATTTTGGGTAGGTTTTATTTTGTTTGTTTTCAAATCTTACTTTAAGTGTTGTAGCCACTTTTTCCCTTAACATGATTTGCTCATTTATGTGCATTGTGTTTGTACTGCATTCTTTCCATATCCTTGTAGTGAGATAATGCAAGAATATGGAAACAAAATGATGGAGTTGTCAAAGAGAATCATAGAGACAGTGTTAATGAGTTTGGGAGATGGTCAGGACAGGAAGTTCTATGAATCTGAATTCAATAAATGTAACGGGTATCTGAGGATGGTAAATTATTCACCACCGGAGAATGTGGGAGAAAAAGAGATTGAAGGACTGGGGATGCACACTGATATGAGTTGTATAACAATAGTCTATCAGGATGAGACTGGTGGACTTCAAGTGAGGTCCAAAGATGGTGAGTGGATGGACATACCCCCATGTGAGGATTGTTTGGTTGTTAACATAGGAGATTTGATGCAGGCTTGGAGCAATGGGCGATTAAGGTCATCAGAACACCGGGTTGTTTTGAAGCGATTTGTGAACCGCCTCTCTCTGCCTTTCTTTTGGTGCTTTGAGGATGAGAAGGTGATATTGGCACCAGAAGAGATTGTGGGAAAAGGGAACTCAAGGATGTACAAGCCATTTGTTTGCTTGGACTATCTAAAGTTTAGAGAGAGCAACGAGGAAGGTAAGTTTGAGAAAATTAGGAATACTGTGAATGATTTTGCTGGTCTGAAACTTGGAAAGGGGAGTGAAAAGTATTGAAGTTTTATTGCTTGCCATGCCCTGCTTAATTTGTATTGTGTTTCTGGTTTCATAGATTTAGATATTATGTGTTCCTTGGCAACCAAATAGAGCTTCTGTATTATTGGATTTTGCTTTGTTTTGTAAGATGTTGGTTTCAGTTGAATCATGGCTTGCCAGCTCAGTAGAGGCAGAGGCAAGTGTTCTGGGTGTCTTAAAATGTGAAATATTGGCTTGAAATCTGCTTTCCTTGTTAGAGAGAATTGGAAAATTCATGTTTGTTTACTTACACTGCTTCTGATAATGCTTTATCTGCAAAATAACTGCAATGCAGATGAAATAACTTCATTATTATTTATTTATCCATGAATGTAATCCATTGGCTTTGGTTTGGTTTTCTTGTATCTGCTTTAGTTCTTGGGCAACAGATATTTTAGTCATATTATAAGTTTCCACTGAAGAACCTTCTGCTGGTTAATGATGATTGCCACTATCATTCTTGTCTTTGTGATCCTAGAGATGCTCAAATTGGTGTTCTTCACATTGCCTAGATTTGGTGGGCCATTCATTTAGCCCTTCATTAGATCTCCAGAGTGATTGAAAATGATGGGTTTATATTAATGGAATTGTTGAATGGTTGGTAATGTGGTTTGTCTGATTTCTGATTAATATCTCACATTTGTATGTGGATTGTGGACCCTTTGTCATCCTCTCTTTAATTATGTATTTTCTTTCAAGTTTTCCCTTTTTGACCATCCTAAAGAAAAGCTTATTTGTCACTCTGATTAAAGACTGATCACTAAACAAAATTGGTATAGTAAGTGTATAATACAACCAAGTTGCAATACAAAAACTGTAAAAAACAAGTGTGGCCCTTCAGAGAAATGGTTTCTTTTTCTTCTGTCAGATAAAAAATATATCATAATAGTGAGCAAAAGTACAGATCCTGAAGAAGTTTTATCTGATAGTCTCTTTTATTAGACTACTCTACAATGAACTGGTGCAGCACATTCTCAAAGCTACACCTATTCATTACTTCATATGATGAATCTATGAAGTGCCTGTCTGATCATCCTTGCTGATGCTGTAGACCCCTTCACCTGCAAATTCAACAAGTAATAATATCAGTAATGGACACAAGAGTAACAAAGCTTATGTACTATGAGCTCTTACCTTGGATTTAATCGTCAACGAAAGCATCCCATCGTTCGTAGTAGACTGAACAGAGTGAGAATCTAACCGGAGATTGCTCACTACATCCATAACCTCAAGCAACATTCCTTCCCTCCAAGAACACCTCAAATCTATCACTACATCCTTGTCGTTTACGCTGACAGTGAGATTATCAGTTAGATTATCATTTGGTACAGCTACATAACTGATCTCTGGCTCCACGCTATCAATGTCGCTAGCCTTTCTCTTGTTCGCCAATCCTCTTTTGCTGCTGCTCCCTGTTTTGTTATGCCCATAGTTGTCTGAGATCCTCTCTGCTGAATCTTGTGGTTTTCTTTTTGCTCTGCCCTCTGAATCTGTCAACTCCCTGCACGGTTCCAGCTCTTCGACCCTTTTCTCGAGCTCTTTTAGGTATTCTATTGTGGTATCCAGTATAGATACTTTGTCTACCTGCATATACAAGCCCTGTAAACAGATTATTAACCAAAATATGTTGGTTTTTCAGTTGAGTATAGAGAATTTGTATTACCTTACTGATGGAAGGAACCAGCGTTTTCAGAATAATGAATCTTTCGTCTAGTTTCTCCTTTTTCTTATCTGATATGACATGGTTTACGCCAATTTCTTCGGCCTCAGGTCCCGGGGACTCAACCATGCCACCATCATGCATTCTTGGAACTTCAAGCAAAACCTTCTTCAGTAGCTTCTGTGAGGCTCCACTTCTTGATTTCATTTCACTCGCCAATCCAACTCTCTTCCAGCGAACAAAACTGGTTTCCTTATTCGAGTTTCGAAAATGAGGACCCAAAATCAAGTGGTGAGAGCTCTTTAAAAGGGAGGAAAGAACACTATGGAAGTGCAAGTCATCGTTTAGATGATCATGATCCATCGAGGCTAGCTCTTCGTGCTTGCACTCTTGAAGATCCGGTAGGCGATAGGCACTTACCTTCCCACCCTTCGGAACAGAAACAACCTTATCAGTGTTCATGAAAGATTGAGAGATGCAATCACTAGAATTCATGGAGGTATGCACACAGTTACTGAACTCATCATCCATGAATTGCAAGCTTTGTACTTGAGAGGCTCCTCCATTTAGAAATGAATCCTCTTGCAGTTGATTCGCCTCAAAGTCACTTGAACTGTTTTCGGGTGAAACCATTTCTAGTTCTTCACATCCTACAACTGTGATTAGTTGTCCATCAAACATATCATGATCAGGCGCAGCATCTTTGGAATTGGATTTCATGGAGCTCGCGGGATATGGAATCCCCAAGTACGAGTTCTTGACAAGTTGAATAAGACTTGGATCCTCCATAACCTTCAGAAATAAGCAGATTACAACAGAACAACATGACTGACTTAGGAACCGAATTTAAACATATTTGAAGTACAGAAACCGAAAGATTAAAAGTACCATCTCAGTGACGCCTAGCTCAATCACACCTCCTGAGTATGGAAAACACACCACAGTCTGAAATTCAAAACAAGAAGCACCATAACTATTGTGATTCATTATATAGAATTGACGCGGATAAATTCCTTTGCATGTTATATACAATATGTATAATTTTGAAATAGTCTAGGGTACCTGAATGGATACGCTCTGAGGAAGTGCACCAAATGTCAGAATATGAAGCAAACACCAAACAGAAAAGTAAGTGTTTGAGTTAGTTTTGATCATGCTACACATATTGTTGTGAATACTTAAAATCTCTACTAAGAAACAGAAACCTACCTTTGCCAACAGAGAGCGACTAAATACTTTACTATCTGCATAATGAGCATTGCGAAGCCAGATGGGTTGCCCGGTTGCTAATGTTCTTCCTGGCAACCTGAATCACAATTCGGGGGATATTAAAGATTGATTATCAAACAAACAATATGCAAAATAGTTTCTATTCCGATGAAGTTTGATCTCAAATGGTGTTAAGGGTAGAGTGAGAATTTACCCTTGGCCAATGTTGAACACAAATGACATACAAACCAAGTAGTACCACTCCAAATCAGTAAGATCTTCAGGGGACAATGCGGCTGAGGGCCTTCTAGCTTGTGGGTTCGCTTCGCCAGCAGAGAGGGACTCGTAAAGTTCTTTCAATTGCTCACTCCTCTGAAAGTCCATTTGGTCAGCATTGAACTCGATGGATTGAACTGTCTTTCTCGTCTTAATATCTCCGTTATAGTATCCATCGCCCCACTCCAACACCCTATACATTCCAAATTTGCAGCTTATTACAGCAAAAAATCGATGCTACGAGTACAGGACCTTAAGGGGCTTCATGAAATGAGAAATAAAGTTGAACCAAGTATGTATGAACATGTATGAGTACCAATTGAATGCCAATCTAGAAAATTGAGTTGATTCAAATTGTCAAAAAATTCATGAATGAACAATTTTCACAAGGATAAATCAACCAATATTCTAACTAAGAAAATCAATCAATCTATAGATCATTCACCAGTTATTACAAAACTTTTGAGCTTTGGAAAAATGGGGGAAGGGCAAAATGTCTTAGTTGAACTAGATGAAGCCTATTCTATTAACAAATTCAGAATCTTCAGCAGAGCAGTTGCAGATAGTTAAGAAAACCAGAGAAGAAAACTATAATTATAATTCCTAGAAGTAACCAAACAAAAAATAAAATCAGTAATAGAACAGAGATGGTTTTACCCAGGTTGTTTATCTGAAATGGACCAGAAGATTCCATAGCTCCACTGAATGGTTCTCACAGCAAGAGCAAGCTGTTTCTTGAGATTTTCTGGCACCCTTTCCTGGTTCCTCAACCCAGTAGACATATCTCAGCTAACAACTCTCAAGCTCAAAACTAGAATAGTATGAGATTCAAGCTATGAGATTTTTCATTGCCCAAATACCAAGTACCAATACAAGAATAGATCCTCAATTTCTGGTTTTGAATATTAAGTGTCTGTGGTTCACATCCCTTGTATCTCCAGAAAAATAACTGAGATGGGTCTGTCTCAGGACTCTGCTCAACCTTTAAGAACCAACAAAACCATAGCTCAGAGCCTCAGAACTTACAATGGTCCTTAATGCTACAAACAAGACCTGAACTTGTAAATTTGGAGCTAACTGGAGAATCCCAGATGCTGAATGGAAGAGAAGCAGCTTCTAAAACTCAATATAGAGTGCACAGTAAATGAGGACTGGTTAAGAGTCTGTGTAGCTGATTTCCTGTTGTGAACAGAATCAGAACACTCACTTTCATGAATGTCAAGAAAAAGAAACTGTGTTGAGAAAAAGAATCAGTACATACATGATCAGCTTCTGTCTAACAAATGAGTGTTGTGATGTTGAGATTTTCCTATTAAAACCTAAAAAGCCTTGTGAAAAAAGAAAAAAGAAACGAGCTTTAATGGAGGTGGGTGGCACTAGCTAGCACTAATCACTTGCTGATACAGCTTTATTTCTCTTGTTTTTGAGTTCATAAAACACAGACTCCAATATAAGAACCCATTAAAGATCTGACCCACAAAACTTTCTGTGAAACACTGAAATGGGTAAGTCTCAGTCTCCAGAAAATTACCATAAACCAGCTCAAAATCCAGTCTTTTTTACCTAGAAAGAGAGTGATTCACTGCAATTTATGGTTGAGCTACCAAATACAAAATATATGTAAATAGTTCAGTTTTTAGAAAGAGGAGAGAGAGAGAGGACATGTGGTATAAGCAGTGATCACATGATGAATCATTTGGTAAGGTGTAATAAAGAAAAAACCAAGAATAGTTATTGTGCAAAATTAATTATATTAATAAAATAGCAAGAACAGTCATTTTTTGGGTTCAATTCTTGATGCAACCTCCTCCATTTTTGTTTCTGCAAAAACCCATTTGCAGCTTACTCATCTGGTTGGCCAGCTTCACTTCTTGCTCCTACCAAAAGGGTCTCAATTAAGATCCTTAGACATGCATGCATAGCTTTCAATTCTATTTAGCCAAAAAAAGAAGAAGAAAAAGCTAAGGTACTGGCTTGGCTTGTATTGAAGTGACGAACTGAGAAATTAATTATTGCATATCTTACTCTCTGTCTCTTTTCTGTATCATTTATGCCAGGACATGGAGGAGGAGAAAAAAATTATGGTATTAATGTGTAAAAAACAAAATTTATTAGGCGGTAGGTCTGGTATCTACCTCAATTACCAATATGATGAGAGTGGTTTGGTTAGAAATTTATGGTGATGAAGAATCAGAAACAATAATTTTGTTGGTTTGCTTTGACAATTGGAGACACATTCTATGATATTAAAATTGGTGAACATGTCATGTAAGAGCATCTCCAATGCTTAGTATATTTTTGGGTGCTAAGGATGATAGAGAGTGTGGCACATCATCAGAGTGCTTAGCACCTCCTTAGCTTTTTTCACTTCGATGCTAGCAACCTCTTCACATAAACCAATGATTAATGAAGTGAATATTTTATGTAAATTGTCTTATTATATTAATGTTGAGAAAAATAAATTAAAGGTAAATTAATTTTGATAAATAAAGGACATTGAATAACAAAATAAATTATTACATCAATAAATTAAATATGATATTTGTTTGTTTTGAAAAGTATATAAAGAAAACAATTTGTAAAAAAAAAGTAAAAAAATAAAGCTATGTCCAGATAGTTTTCAATTTTCATGACCATGTTTATAAAATATATTTGAAAAATTGTAACTAAGTTCCGAGTTCTGAAATAAAAAAACTAGAGCTGGCAATTTGGGTTATAACATGCGACACGACACGAAATAAACGTGTTTGGGTTCTAAAAATTACAAATCGTATCGTGTTCGTGTTCATGTTGGCCCACCCAACACGATTAATAATCTTGTTGTGTTCGGGTTGAGCCCATAAAACACGCACACACAATTAATTAATCGTGTCACGACACGATCGGCATGCACAACACGACACGATTAAGGATTCAATATTAATTTTACCTAAACTTGTCAATCCCAACTCATTCACTTAAATGTGTTACTCGTGTCGTGTCAACACGACCCATTTAGTTATCGTGTTAAATGTGTCGTACTGTCGTGTTCGTGTTTTGTGTTCATAATCGTGTTGTGTTGGACTATGCAACACGATTACTAATCGTGTCGTGTTCGTGTCGGGTTATGCATCACGATTACTAATCGTGTCGTGTTCGTGTCAGAT
>JAYMTF010004718.1:0-12683 GCA_036897485.1 Pelargonium nanum | reverse complement strand
CGTGACGTCTACGTGAAATTTCAATTTTTAATAATTAATTATTTTCTCATGTGGCGTTGACGTGACATATTTTTATATTAATTTAAAATTTAAAGGGACACGTGTCGCTTAACTATTGGTCCACAATTAATTAAATGATATGATTTTACAATTCTACCCTTCACATTTTGTAATTTTTCATTTGCACCATCCTCCCAAACCCATCTGAACTCGGACGGACTACAGAATGGGCCTGGGCCTTTCTTTTGGGCTTTTGCTGACAGTAGTTTTGCCAGGATTCTTTGCTTTTTGCGTTCATATAAGTTGATGTTGATATGAACCATGAAGTACTATAAAATGTTAAAAACTAACCTTTGTACTGAGTCTGAGGATACAGATGTGTTCACAGTTCACATACTATATATCCTTATTGTACAGTTTCAACTATAAACTAGACAAAGACAACAACAGGATAAACATATTATTGATCACTCATTGGATGCTGATATCAACTATCAACCAACAATATAAGTAACAGCTACTAGAATAATTTGTCTTCAGGTATAAATCGTATCGGGGTAATTTTCTAGCACCAAAAGCATTAGACGTCTAGGGTTTGACAACTAACCAGTTCGGAGGACCCAGCTGCCTTGGTAGCAATCACTTCCCAACGATAGGAGTGATTTTGCACATCCGCCTGCAGAACTGCAATGTTGCGATTGGCATCTTTCGTGATAACATGGAGTTTCCCTAGTAAACCAGCAAGTAAGTAGGGAGACTCTGAATCAGAGAAGTCGTGGATGGGAACATCTCCCGCCACAACTTTCCAAGCATCATCTTGGTGGTCGTATACCTTTATCTTAGCACTATCGAGAGAGCTAGAGGGATCCAACGCATACAACTCGCCATCAACGGTCACACTCAACTTTGTTCCAGCCTGCCTTGCAGGCCAACCATCGCCCATTCCTGTTGGCATGTCGATCCATGAATTCATCTCGGGATCATAAATCTCTCCTCCAACGTCAACAAAGAAAGGCCAACAATACAAACTTTGAGGCACGAATAACTTTCCCCTATATGATGTCATTCCTGTTGCAATAGGTTTGAGCAAATCAGCTAGAAAAGCAGTAGGTAACACTCGAGCTTTCGAAAACGGCATACTGGGCAATTCAGACCATATACCCAAGGTGGGGTCAAATACTTCAGCATATTGGAGTGGGGTCAACCCGCCACGACCCTTTGTAACCCCTCCAACAACGTACAGCTTGCCATTTAACATTCCTGTCTTACAATAGGCTCTACCAACTGACATTGGACTTGCTTCGCTCCATGTATTCAGCACTGGATTATATCGCCAGACACATTTCACAGCTGAAGCTCTTGAGAATCCCCCCATGACATAGAGACTACCACCAACAGCCCCAATCGCACAGCCACAAAATGGCATCCGATCCATAGCATCCTTCCTCCCAAGCCAACCTCTGATGACATCTGCAATTTTTATAGTTGATCCCATCATATTCCACATCCGCAGACCAGCAAAACCTCTCCTGTTTTCATCTTCTAAAGCAACATTGGGCATAGGTGGCAACCTTTGCCATCTTCTGGATAGAGGGTCAAGAGCATACCACGAAAGCTTATCATCATCCATCTTCGTTAACATATACAACCATTCCTCTGTAGTTCCAAGATCTTTCCTCAAATTGAATAACTCATCACTAGTAATGACAGCTTTCCATGCCCGAGAGACTAATTTTACTTTCAAGTAACAAATCCTTGGAAGTCGGGCAAGAATCTGAAGAGAGATCTCATCAGGAAGACTGGGAATCAGTCTCGGGTTCTCCTCAAAAAAGCTTGATGACATCCTCTGCCTCTTGCAAGCATCACTACGCGGAACTTCTAACGATTCAGCCGCTCCATTCCTGGAATTATTTATGCTTAGTACTGCCCCCATCAGAATTTTCTTAACCAAACAGATAGATTCTTGAATCAGATCATTAACCAACACTTCCCTACATCTGAACTATAAAAAACGGTTAAGTAAATCCTCTCGATCTCGGTTCAATGATATAGAAACATGACATTATAACTTTGAACTGCCACAGATAAAGCCAATTTTAACTGAAATGCCAAGTGAATAGGCTTTTTACACACATAGTTTACTTGACAACAGCTTCACTGCACAGATTAGCAATATAATTTATCAACTAAACATCAATAATTTGAATCAGTTCCAACACAAAGCCTTGCACAAGTTTTAGCCGAGGCTTTCATTTCCCAAAACTAAACCATTCAAATTACTGAATTCGAATTTCACTTTCTTCTCATTTCCTCAATTTCCTTACATCCAAACAGCAAGTCAGCAATACATACCCCACGATGGAGAGAGGTTACCAATTTAAGCATTTTACAATTAAAAAAATCACAATAGTATCACAAAATCTACACAAAAAATTCAATCAAGAACCAAGCAACGTGAAACTCATAGAAACAAAAATTCATATTCAACAAGATCTACCGATCAAATCCATTTGGAAGATCGGTACAGATTTTGCTGGAAAACGAATAGAATTTAGAAAGCGAAGAGGTAATAGGAGATCGATACAGTACAGATTTGAGAATTGAAAGAAAACGAGAAATGAATACCTGATAGCAGAGAAACTAAGGAATCAATTTGGGGTTTTTGGAGCAATTGACAGTGATCGAAGCAAGAGTCTGTGAGAGAGAGAGAGAGAGAGAGAGAGAGATAAGGAATCGTTAATTCATATGCGAATTGCAGAGCAGATTGTACCGTACGTTTCACACCCTTCACTCTCACGTCAGCATCACCACGTCAGCATGCATAATTTGGACATTAAATTGGTCAACACTCTAAATTATGACAGTGAGTCAGTTAATTAGGATCCTGATAAGCCCAACTAAACTCGGACAAAGTGGATACTGGGCCTGAGCCTTTTATTTTGGGCTTTTGCAAGCGCATGAAAACAAAAACGACATCGTTTTTGTACTCCTTCAGTGATCTTCAAATTTCTATTCTTGCTCTCTCTTTTCCCCAATTATATTGTAAATTTATTTTCAGCTCAAAATAAATATTGTAAATTTATTTGGTCATGAAATGGACATTTGAACATAAGGAGCTAAATCTAGGCATGTTAATTTCTTGACTTGTTATTGGTTGTTTGATTTGGAAAAAATAAATCAGCAAAATTTCTATTAGCTGATCTCACAATATTATTCAGTATTCCACTTCCGTTCGAATCTATTTTATACGTGTACTATCATTTAATTACGTGGTTGAACTTTTTGTTACGTGTTCAATTTTAATTCTCAAGATTGTAATTTGTTTTGTGACCATTAACATCCATTAATGTACAAAAAAAACCAAGATTTCCAAACCAATTCACAAGAAATTGTGCATTTTGAATAGCTATAAGCAAAATAAAACAAGTAGACCATTTTACTTTAATTAGGAAAATACACCATAAATATTGCTTCAACCAAACAAGATGTTCACTCATTCACTCTCCACTACACTACCCTTGTTCCATATTGAACAGTTACCTAATAAATAGTAAAATAGGTACTCATCATCATCATAAGTCTCTCTAGCTACCTCTTCCTGTGTTGTAGTAGTGAGTGAGCTCCAAATCAACAAGGCCACAACTCAGCCCTCTTCACCTTTGAAATGCTCTCCACAACTCCTGCTGGTGACACATGACCCATTACTGTTACTCTCTTGGTTTCGAGGTCTATGCTGAATGATGTTACACCTGAAATAAATATCAAACGTGTTAGACAGTGCCGTATCAAACGTACTGTTTATATCATCCTCGATGTCTTTGGTCGTGTTCTCGTCATACATGTCGTGTCGTGTCAACACTGCTTTTCTAGTTTGTTTTGTGTTCATATAGTGCAACAAACAATCAACCGTACAACACTCATTTTGGAGATTTAAATGTTTGGTGGGTCAAAGTTACTTGTAATTCATATTTTTAGCCCAAAAGAGAACATTTTGAGCCTGAGACTTGTGCTAGGCCCAAGCCCTAAATTGATATGTATGAATAAGGAAATGCAATTACTGCAAATGGGTATTACCCTCCATTTTGGATAAATGTTTCTTGACTTTACCAGCACAACCTTGGCAATGAAGAGCAACCCTCATGACAACTACCTGCAACCAAACATAAAGTTCACAATTTATGTGATTTTAATTTCAATTTTTCTTGCAACTTTTAATGGAAATAATTCATCAATTGACCAAGACACCTACAATAAATCAAGAGTCCATGAAATGTCACTACTATATATAATGTCACACTTTTTCATATAATAAAATTAGTTGATGAGCTCTTTTAGTATATTCAGTCCATTTAGGACTTTTCTAAGGCAATAGGTATATGCTAATTTTTTTTTGTTAGGCTGGTCATTTTTTTTTTTAATTCTCACTTTGAAGACTAACTATTCTTTTTTTGACAAAATCAGGATTAAAACACATAAGTGCATGGTCAAAGAGAATGTTTTCACTGCTAGGCATCGACACTAATGATAATATTTGAATACTTCACGAATATAATATGGCGTTTTGAGAGGATGACACAGGGAGCTGCCTATCACAACCACCTCTTAGCTTGGTCACTGCATGATACGTGCATTTTTTCGTGTGAACAAAAAACTTGAAGCAGATAATGAAAAAACTGAACTTACATCAGCTACACGAGAAAACACACGCACTGCCTCACATGTTACACTCCGGCTATTAAAAAAAAAAAGTCATGCTCCAACCAATTTTCTTGTCAAAGCAAAGTGCAAAACATTATTAAAAGTATATTTTTTGGCTAGACCATTAGTAAATATATTACAATTATGAATTTGACACAATGGGTAGAGCTCTAATTGAAGTCATAAAATATATGGCAATAGTAACAAAAACCAACAAATAACTCACACTAAAAACATGATATACCAACCATAATAACCAAAACAAAATGAAACATTCCAAAAACAATGTATATATTCTGAAACAAAAAATGCATGAACCACTGACCTGAAAGACATTATTGTCTGATGTAGCAAGAGAAGAAGCTGCTGGTCTTCCTAGAATAGTCTTTGGCTCATTAACCTGGTGATCATCTTTATGATGATCTTGATGTTGTTGCACAAAAATTGGCCTTCTCCTATTAGTACTATGAGAAGCACCAAGCCTTCTAGACTCCACAATCCTAGAGTACTTGGCATTGGTGAACAATCTTGTATTGTCCACAATGATCCTGTCCGGCCGCCTCGGCACGATCACAGATCCACCACTTCCGGTCATGCAGACGGCGGTGGCCGCCGGAGACTGGCACATGAAGCCTCTCATTTTCTTGGAGGTTGTCTTCATGTTGTTCATGGCTAGTTTTGCAGCTAAATGAATATGGTTTTGGAGAGGAAAAGAGATAGATTTTGAATGGTATTTGGTAAGAGAAAAGTGAGGAGTAGGAGATGAGTATAAAAATTGGAGAGGAAGAGAAAAAGAGAAAAAAAAAAAAAAAAAAAAACATGCCATCTTAATGACTTGTTGGCTAGCAGAAGGGTTTGGTTGGCAGCAACAACAGCAGTTGTTTTCTTTTTTCTTGTCCTGTTTTGCCTATGTTTTGAATGTTTTCACCATCCAGTCATTGTCTTACTTAATGTTCACAATCTAACACCACCTTCTCTTTATAACAATATGGAATTCTGACTCACTTTTCGAGTGGATCGAGCATGTCACGTGCATCATAATTGAATTTCAATTTAAGCAACGAGAGCCCATTAAAGACTTTACGTGATTACATAATCTTGACTCACTTTTTGAATAATATTAAAAATGATTTCTTCTTTAGATGATATGTTAATTAAAGAATTTACGTGACAAATTGAAAATATGCACGGTATCATTGTCATGGCATACCACAAGCTAGCGCGTCATATGACATTTATGGTATATCGCTTTAATTTCTACAAGCCAATCTCTTTTATTTCTCTCTTTATTCGACTATATATATGAATTCATTTTACAATTAAAAAAACTATAACCATTATGCGCTGTAATGCCACTATTATTGGAAATGATGGTCGAAGATCGGTTTGTAAAGAAATATTAATATTCTTCAACATTACAATATAGAATAGTTTCAAGCTATAACCTGAAAAAAGAAGTAAAAACATAAAAGTTGTACAACAACTATATATATATATATATATATATATCTTCTATATTGAACTCCCACTTGAATAAATTGTGAAATAAAACAATTTAAACGTTTCTAAAACATTAAAATGTCCAAAACGTCCTACAAACCACTTTAAAATGCAAAAATTACCGTCCCAAGCAGTTTTCAACGCAATCCGCGAACACTAGCTTCATAATCTAAAAATATTCAGCCATTGGTTTTTAGTAAGCTTTTCTTGTTCCAATCTCTTACACATATACATAACCTAGTTTTTTAATAATGTTTTTGTCCATTTCTCTTGGAGTCTTGTGGAGATTGGTGATCACCAAGTATATGACAAAAGTAAAAACCCATATTGCACTTTTTAGGTTCTGAAGAGATGGTTAGATGACAAAAAGTGAAGGTGATGTAAATAGGTGCAAAAGTTGTACTAGGATGGTGAAAGGAAGGTCAAAAGGGAAGAGGTAGAAGAGAGGTAAGGTCAGTGAAGCAGAGGCAGTGCATTAATGGTGACACTGTTATCACACAACTGGTAGTTTCTGAGACTTGTTCTCTTGTCAATTTTGTGTTGTGTATTGGTTTAAATTCTTGGAATTGACCTCCCATTTTCTTTTTCCTTAACCAGATTCTTTCTGCATTCTTTGTCAGGCTACTACTTCTGATTTGTGTTATGGCATTTGGATTGTTATTGTCATTATTACTGAAATTAGCAGAAGGTGTTAACTCTGGTTTGATTAGATGTTAAGTGAGTTATGTCAGAAAAAAGATTCTGTTTAAGAGTGTGATTAGATGGGTTAATCATGTGAGTTTAGTAGGTTTGCATGTATGTTAGGTGTGGCTACCCAAATGAACATGTATGATGCAAATCTAATTACAAATTGATGACCGTAGCGAATGAGTTCAAATAAGTTTTAGTTTCCTTTCGAAACTTTCTACCAAAAAGTTCCTCCAAATGAGTTCAAAACGATACAAAACCTTTGTTTATATAATTAACTGTTCGTTTTTCCATTTTATTTGAATAGTGTGAAACTTTTGTCTAACTCGACGACATTTTTGAAATTTAGCGGTGCCTCATCTCTTACATCATTAATGTATAATAGGATGTTTTGTGGGTGATATTTGTTATGCAATGTGTATAGTTACTTGTATCACAGAACACTTTGTGATACAAGTATAGTGGGACAAAAGAAAGCTTAAGAATACATTTTCTTTATTGTTTATCAATTTCACCTTTACTTTGTGATCCAAAGATCAAACAAGAACGAGGAACTGTATGAGTTTACGTTAGTTGTAGGAGAAATGTTTAAGCATATCTTGAAATATTTTCTCCAATATATATGATAATATGTCCAAAAAATATTAGTTAACCATAACATTTTCAATAATGTTTAGATCTATACAATACAAGAATTGCGGTTTTAAGAGACAACCAAAAGTTCTCTCACATAGCAAATTATGTCTCTTATAAGTTAATTATGACTTCTCTTAGGCGAAATTCAAGTCCAAAAGTTGCACTGTACTAATTATGTGTTTTAAGTCTAACACTTGTAAATAAGGTTGACCAGACCATTCTCAATCTAACAGAGGAGAATTTGAGATATGATGACAAGCTAAGCCTAATAATCTTATGCAAAGGGTAAGATATGGAATCATATGTATGACCAAATTTGGTGTAAAAATGGTACATTAGGACACAATTAAACCAAGAGCCCACCTACAGACCCAACACAAGCCACTGTTTAAAATCAAGTAGCTAGAATCTAGCTAGCACTGAGATAAAATAGGACACCTATGGACACCATTGAAACAGGTCAAGGATTCACCTATTTCAGTAATGACTCTGTCATTCTACAAATGGTTATACAATAACTTATCAAAGCAATGCTCTACAAATGATCAATCTATGTAATACCCATTACATTATATTAGTAAATTTAGATTTCACCATGAATCTTATTACCAATTAGGTCAAAAGAATCCAAGTGATTTTGATTCTGGCCGAGTCAATGATGAGATGTCACGTGGTTGATTAACACTTATATTTAGTTTAATGAGTTCGTGAACACAGAGTTCTTGCTCTTATATAATTCTTTTATGTACTGGTTGAAACATTTTATTATTGTTAACAAGGTCGTTCCAATCAATTGGGGGTCATGTGTTAAAATAAAAAGTTTATGATATTATCTTTACATCGAGTTTTTTGGTGGTTATTCTTGCGGCTTCGATATGTGACTCGACGATGACATATATGTTCGTTGACGTCTCCGTTCACTTGCTCTATTTTCGATTCTTTTTTTTGAATTCCTCTGTTTCATTCTCTTTATAGAGGCACCCCCATAAGTTACAATTAAATACTCAATTATTCAAAGGCAAAAATACGTGGTTTGTTCTAATTTCTAAATCTTTAAAATCATATATTTTCCTCAACTAATACACATACTATAAGATCGAGCTCTCCTCAATTAAGACTTAAGAGTCACATGCAGTTGCACAAGCTAATTTACGACCCTACTTGTTACCAATAAACAACTTTTGAATACAAAGTCGAAACAAATAAATCTTTCTTATAAATTACATAGTTGGCATCGTTTGAGCGAGACAGAAAATAGGTTAAAATAATTAGAAGAAGACAAATAGTTAGATAAAAAGGGGCCAACCAAGGTCCACTCCCAAACCCTTCATAATGATGAATCCATGAATAGTAAATTCTTAACCAAGCCTGCCTGCCATGTGAAACAAGGTCTCATCCTTTAAATTCCTCCCAACAGTCCCATACTTGAAACTCAAGGACCACTTGAGCAACAAATTAAGGTCAGACCTCAACAAGGACCACCACCCCCAATCTACTCTACCAATAATACATTATCTACCACTTCAGTAAATTAACCTACCTAATGCCATCAAAACACAAACTATATGAGTTTTTATTTATTATTGAATGATGATCAACACAACTTGATCAATTGATTGGATTTTTTTTTTGTGTGTGTGGATGTGAATTGTAAATGGATTGGTGGGGTTGTGGGCTTTAACAGTGAAAGGAACTTGTGGGAAGGAAGCTATAAAATGTCATTTTGATGAGAAGAGTGACAAAACACAACACTACTAGGTGTAGGTGTGAGTTTTGAGTAAATATTGGTCAGTTTGGTAGGGTATGTGGAAGAGAATTCTGGTAGATCTTACCAGTAGAATGTTTCTAGCTCAGTACATGCCAGAGGCTTTCCCATGTTTTCACCTACTTGTACTTGGATTTTCTATGCAATGAAATTCAAAGAAAGAACATATATTCGAGACAGTCTGATCAATCATCTAATTTCCGTAATAAAAATATTTGAACAAATTTATCAGTAAGTCTAACTTCGGTAAAAAAACGGTTACACATAAATAAAGAGAAGATTAAGGTAGCGTTCGTTTAATTGAGCGTTTTTAACTTAATTAAAATTTGGAAATTTAACTCATTTGAGGAAAGATAATATTTTTTTAATCCCAAATATGCCCTTATAAACAAACTTATAAACAAGTCTAAATATTTCGGTAACAAACGATTATAATAGGTATATGAAATGAACTTATTAATAATTCTAATTCAGTAACAATGAGTTATACTTCAATAATAAAATATTAGATATTCGCGACAAACTTATCAGTAAGTCTAACTTCGGTAACAAACAACGGTTATAAGTTTTGTAAAATATTTGAGACAAATAACATTTTTCTCCTTTATCGTACAAATTTCAGGTTGAAGCATGACTCCATTCGCGTCTATTGGGCTCATGTATGAGCTTGGCTGGACTTTTAACCTATTGGTGTTCTAATTTTTAGGATGGGCTATGGTGAGGTGAAGCCCAAAATGATAAATTCAAACAAGTTGGTTAATTTGCACAACGAGCCCAAGTTACTGGTCCAATCCATAACTGCGACCATGAATCCAAAAGCTAGTTTTTACTCCTAAAATTAGAGGAGGCAATCTACGGAGAGAATCGGGTTTTTGAAGTTAATATGAATAAAAATTGTGTCGGATCATATTTCATTTTATGGAATAAATGTGTAAATTTGTGCGGGTTCGTTCAATCCAACCCAAAAGTTGATTGAATCAGATATCGAGTTCCTGCTTGTGCGGGTCCATATTGCTGCATCTTCTTAAAATAATTTTCAATATTTTTAGTATTAAGGATACTATTTGTTATGAGTTAGTTTTTCTTCTTTTACATGTTTGTGCTCTTATTTTAACAAACTCAAGATATTTTAACCAACATATCTTAAAAGTAATTCATTGATTACCAACTAGCTAAATAGAAAGTAAACATAATTTTTTTTTAGAGAAAACCGATAATTATTTTGAGATGGGGAGACTAATATTTAGTATGAACATCAGATAACTAAATTATTACTTTAAAAATCACTCGAATAAAACAAGGGAATAATTGGAGCTGGTGCGTGTGTTCATGTCGTGCAAAATGTTGGTTGTATGCTGCACGACCTAACACGAATACGACACTTCATTAACGTAGCATGACCCACAACAACAAAATAGGTCTTCAACTTCTATTCTTAGCTGCAGTTAAAAAATTGCAACTATTGGTAGACCTTTTATTGGGCTTATCCCACGGTACTTTTGCTGGTTTGTTGACATATATTCTTATGAATTTTTTTTAATACTAAATATATTCTCTGTTTAATTTGAATAGTGGTAGTTGATAGTTGAGTTTTCAAAAATGAGTACTAGTTTAAATGATTACATTTAATATTGAAAATTAGTTTATAGCACTGTAGAATTCAAGTACAAGTTTTGGTTGGAATGTATAAAAGAGGATAGGCTACAGTTATGAACCGCAATGAAGGGTTAGCCCAACAAATATAAACTGCAGGGAGGAGATTTTGTTGCAGTTACAGAAATGCTGTAAATAAGCTCAGAACCGCAGCCCATAGCTATAACCGCATGGGATGATACTGCGAAATTGCAGTTTTGGGTCTTTAAACTGCAGTTTGAACAGCAACCAAAGACCTGATATGTTGTAGTGGCCAACATGAATACGACATATTTATAAACATAAAACACGAACACAACACGTTTAACATGGTAACTAAATGGTCTATGTTGACATGACCCAAATGACACGAACACGACCTAATTAACACGTTCTACAAATGTAATCAAACACGTTTGAAATGTTATTGAAATTAATTTACAATAATGTGTTTTAGTGAGCGTAAGCATTTTGTGCGTGTCACACTTTAACTAATTAATTGTGCATGCGTATTTTGAAAACTACAATCATGTAGCGTGTCGTGACATGAATCACCGAATCCAGGGATAGCCATACTTGGTATCAATTTTACATGGTTATATTGTATAGCGTAATTTTAAAATCTTTAATTAGACAATCCTCAAACCAATTATACCCATCATAGTTTGTGTCCCAACAACTCAAATTTAGAAATGTTTATTATTTGTTCACTAACTTTAATGAACTTTTTATGTTTTCAATAAAAATAAGTAATATAAAAATATTAAACACGATCGTAGTTATTTCTTAAAATGTGCAACACTTGCACTGATTTTGACAGAGTAGCAAAAGAAAATGATTTTGTCTTGTCATTTATTAATGCTAGTAATGGGAGAGTCCATAAGAAGGAAATAAGATTGAGAGACCAAAGAGAGAGATTGGAAATAAACATCCAATATGGAAGAGCAGAGACCAAGTCTTGAATCACCACTGATAATTCCTATCAGAGCTCAAGAAAGCCATGGGATTGATGATTCAAGAAATGGGTTCAAGAAAGATGAGGTTTTGGTTGAGGTCAAGAAGCAGCTGTGGTTGGCTGGTCCTCTTATGTCAGTGAATCTCTTGATAAACTGCCTGCAAGTGATCTCAGTGATGTATGTTGGTCACCTTGGGGAGCTAGCTCTTGCTGGTGCTTCCATGGCCACTTCCTTTGGCTCAGTTACTGGTTTCAGCTTGTTGGTAAGTTGTCTCTTGTGATCATTTTAGTTATATAGACGGTAGAATAGAAATGGGTTCTTGTTGTGGAACTCTAAATTAGCAAGTAGCTAGAGATTTGCTCATCAGAATGTCTGATAACATGCTGTATGCTATTCAAAATCTTGGGTTGAACTTGAATCTTGACATGAACACTAGTTTAGGGTTTCAACTTTCAGCAATCTTAGTGACTTTAATTTTGATTGAACAGATGGGAATGGCAAGTGCATTGGATACATTTTGTGGTCAGTCCTATGGAGCAAAACAGTACTCTATGCTTGGTATACACTTGCAGAGGGCTATGATTGTTCTTCTACTTGTGAGCATTCCTCTTGCAATAGTATGGGCCAATGCAGGTCATATTCTTGTATTATTTGGGCAAGATCCTGAAATATCAGCAGAAGCTGGACTCTACGCTCGATACATGATTCCAAGTATCTTTGCTTATGCCCTTTTTCAATCCCATGCCAGATTCTTGCAGACCCAAAACAATGTGATTCCAATGATGGTTAGCTCAGGAATCACAACACTC
>JAYMTF010004717.1:0-12684 GCA_036897485.1 Pelargonium nanum | reverse complement strand
ATTTAAAATCAAAGCTTGCATAATTGATGAAAAAACTCAACTGAAAATTTGAAAATACTAAAAATAATGGATCACATGGAAACACATTTTATGCTAAAACACCAACATTGTCTTCTTCTTTTTTCTTTTTATCCATCACAAGAACTTCATTCAAAATTAAAATACCTAGACAATTGCCATATACCAGACTTGTGTAGGCCATCTTGACCCATATTAAACACAAAAACACTGATTCTAAAAAGAGTTCAAGCTACAAAAAAGAGAGGAGAATATGCAAAATATATATATATGTCACATCAAACACATTCCAAATCCAAATATCAGTCATAAATATATTTAAGCCCCACTATGGAGGGTCTCCATAGGTGCAAATTAGGGCACAAGTGCTCCATGTTTTTCCAAAGGAAACAGCTACCAGATGATCAAGCCATCACACAAGAAACTTCCACCAAGCAAAATGGATATGATTTGATCATTTTTGATTTCCAATGTGTGCCTCCATGTGCTAAAAAGCAATTGAATTTGACTACTAAGTGATCAAATGATGATTAAAACCCTAAACCCTCGTATCATTTTACGACAACCGGACCCGAAAATGATGAGTGCACAAGTTTATTCTCGGAATATCCGATCTCCTGTTGAACACAAATGTTTTGTCATGGTTTTTTTTCAGTACCCATAATGATGCCAAAGATTGACCATTTTTGTGAGTACTTTGTTTTGGTAGGTTAGGTCAACTTATGGGTTCTTGAAAAGTTGGCCTCACAAAAAGAACATGAACCCTCCTTGCGCATTAAGTGGTTTTAAAGTTTTCTCGAGTGCTTGAGCCACTGAGAAAACCTAGAATTCTGATAAAACATTAAAACCCTAAGCTCTAATTGTTTTGTTTTTTGTTTTCTTTTGATGATGGAGTTTGGGCATGAGGCAATTGAACGACAAAACCTTATGGTTTGTGTTAGTGGGAGAGGAAGCTCATGGGCACGCTCGTGCTCATATATAAACTTTAGAGTAGAGGATGGTCTTTGATTGACATTTTTATATTGGCTATATTGTCAATGTTATGAGTAGTGACCTTGAGAGAGTCAATGTGATGAAATGTTTGTTTGTTTGTTTGAAGCAATGTATAGTTCTATGAGTACGTGGATTCAACAAAGTTTGTGTTGTCAATCTTGAAAAATATGTGAGTGGGGTGTTGAAATTAAAAGCACAAGCCAAGAAAGTGTTTTAACAATTATATATGTTTATTTCGGCCAAAAGAGTGTAAAAACCGACGCCATCAATTGATATATTAGTTGGATGACTTGGATCCTTCACCTATAAATATTTGGGTTAAAGACTTGAAGCTAAGTTTATCAAGTTATCAGGATTAGTTTTGTTTAGATCTAGCAACCCGTCTTTAGTGTGTTATATGCTTCTCGGCTCGAATAAGTATAATATCACTTGTCTGAAGTCATGTGATCCTTCTCGGCCCGTAATATGACTTACATGTGTCATTCACATGATCTTACATATTAAATATTGTCATATAATATAGTAGCAACTTATTATAAATATATTGTTGACAATTTATGCACGACTAACTTTCTTAAAAAATGAAGAAAAAACACTCATATTAAGACAAAAATTCAAGTAAAGCAGGACAATCATTTCGAGACCCATGAGTATAATTTTGCTATTAAGTCAAAACTCATAATTATGTTATGAAACAATTAATATATACTACCTTTGATAAATGTTGTGGATTGAATATTATAAAGGTTAAGACAGTCCGACCAATTTGGCTGTCAATTAGTAGACATTTAGTTGTAGTTTTTTGACAATAACATCTGTTCAGATTCTGATGAGATTCTTCAAACCGGTTTTGAATAATGATTCAGTTAAACATATATTTTAGGTAAAATTTATGAAAATGACATCAGTTTTATAAAACCTTAAACAGTGACTTGGTTTGACTCACTATAGCGTCATGTGAATGTAACCTGTAAATCAGGTAAGGAGAAGATTTGAAACTAGATTAATAAAAAATTAAAATCAGGTAATTAGGAGAAGGTTTGAAACTTGTTTAATAAAAAATTACAAGTGTGTGTATCAATCTTAAAATATTTAAGTGGTTTGTTAAAATCCTATCCAAACAAACAAGTTGGGTCACTAATACCTAGAATGAAACAAATGAGAGAGAGGATGTTACAAATATGATTGACTCGTGTTCGCCGATCTCATATCTTATTTTATACTATAAGGTAGATTGCTATAGTTATTACGTCAACATATTGTTTGGTCTACTCATATTAGATATTGTATCCATAATGTTTACTCTTAAAGGTCGTTCGTTAAGATGATTTGGTTACCAATAGTAGGTTGACTTAAATTTGATATGAGTCAACATGCGTATAAAATAAAAGTTTCTTAATATTATATTTTTCATACTTCGTGCACCTAAGCACAATTTAGTAAATCCTTAATTATACTTTTACTTCCACATAATTTTACTAAACAATTTTATTGTACAAAATTCATTTAATTGAACTTCCTTCCTGAACTTAAAAAAAATGCTATTTGTCCCAAATTCTGGACAAAACTTTGTGTACAAAATGATGTGTCAGTCTATGTGACAGATACTATTTCTTATTTTTATGGCTCAATACTAAGTTTAAACGAATCATTACCCGACCCATATGATACCACTACCCTTCCTTGAATTTCTGGCGCAAAGGGCCCGGTTTATAACACATAGTGCACACTTGTCAAATTTTAATTCGTCCAACTCATCATCAATATATTTGATGTGGCATATCTACCTAATTGACACGTCACTTTGTACAAAAAATTTTGTACATCTAGCATTTAAAAAAATTTCCTAACTAAATTTACAAAACACATCATTTATTATCTAAAGACATTTTACTTTTACAAACATGAGTAGATAACTCAAACATAGTTAATCAATTGATATGAAGAATTTGTTTTGTTTTGTTTTGTTCTTATCCTAACCTCAAAAGAATATACTAAAACAATACTCATTATTAAAACTTGGTGTTTGAGTGTTCTATGACTTGCAACACACTCCACAATTTGCAAAGTGAGTTTTTGTTTTGTTTTGTATTTTGGGAATACATGCTAATTGGGGTAGGGACAAAACAGATGAGGATCAATAAGAATGTTATGGGAATGATATTGTTGGTGATTAGAGGCAAAAAGTGCAAGTTTGTTTATGAGTTTTTCACTTGTTTTCATAATAATGTTCCTAATTTATGATTGCTCTAATGTCTCTCTCTTTGATCTTTTGTGTTCTTTGCTTTTTGCTCTTTTTAAAATTTTAGTACCTACCATTTTTGTATCTTTTTGTGTTTTTAATGAACTAAACAATGCTTCAAAAATGAATCAAGTTCTTGATGTTTAAGATGATCCTTTGGATATGCTCTTCCACAATAAAATTCAGTGTTCAAGTCATTATCTAAAAGAGAGAGTGTGTGGCATTGGTTTCAAACTTTTAATTGTAGCTTCAAAGATTGTCATTGACCTTTTTGAGATCTTTGATGCTTAAAATTATTATTTGAATATCCCAAAAAACAGTACATACCATTTGTTGATTAAGTGTTTTGTGATAGTATATGCAATAGATTGACATTCTTCTTTTATAATTTATTTATACAATCCAAAATAGTAGCGGTAATCCTTATTTGGTGGGTATCAATACATTTAATATTATAAAAAGCACTCAAAAAATTGCTAAATATTTCAAATTCCGTACAAGATTTTAGGTTCAAAATTGTCATATCAATTTAAGTGGAATATATATATATATAAGTGTATAATACGTCTTTTATATATATATATATATTTCATAGGATAATATTAACTTTACCATGCTCTCATGAATTTTTGATATGAAATGTACAGTTTATAAGACGTATTATACACATGACACAATTAAAATTGACACATACGTATTATAATTCAACTAAATCATCACTAAAATAATCAATGTGACATGTGTAATTAATTCACTGTACTATTATATAATTTATTTTTGCTATATTTGAGACCTAACTAAAATTTAGATGGTCAATAAATGCTGTAAGAAAAAAAGTTTGTTAATTTTGTAAATTTATAATTTCAGAAAAAATGTTAGCTCAAGAAATTGTTAATTGGGCTCGCAAGCCCAATTTAGCCTGCCAATATAATGGTTTTGGATTTAGATTAGCCCAAAACTATGTTCAACTTTGGACTTGGGTTAGGGTTCTATATAGGTCTGGTTCAAAAGCCCAATTTTCAGGGGCTTGTTGTCGGACACAAGTACACAACACGGTTGGACCTCAAAAAGAACAATTCATAACGAGTCAAAATGACGACTCGGTAGAAGTGAGTCGCGTACCTTCATGAATCTAATTTAACTCGTTCTAGCTAGCTCAATTCAACACATGTAACATTCGACCCGACTCACAGTTTATGAGATCGATTTATGGTCCATCCAAGACGACCCTTTGGAGTCATGTTTGAATTCAACGTATAAATATCTTTTTGGGCTGAGATAAAGATACGCTCGCACACTTTGTTCATTAACTTGTTTCGGCTAATAGAAAAATTAGCACATCGTAATATATTTTAGAACATAATACAAAAATATATTTCATCTATCTCAAAATAAGACTATTTTAAAACAGAAACATCGTAAATATCATTTGTGTTGAACAAAATTAGTGAAACAGAATCAGTAAATTGACACACCATCTTTCGTGGAACTTAAAAAAGAGGAGTAAGCGTGTGAAATTGGCTGCTAAATTTTAAACGCTATTTCTACCTTGAAAATGTCAAATTACGATATTTAACCACCTTCTGCGAATGTCAGAAAACAACCTAATAATCCTCTTTTTTTTTTAAGGATAATAATACTCTTTTTGTCCTGTCTTGTTGGCACAGTCCAAAAATATGGTGTGCGCCTCCAACGTGATCTAGACCGTCCACTCTTCCACGCGAGAATGATCAACGGACAGGAGCATACCCGATGATGGCATATACAAGACGAAGTAGAAGTCAATTGGAGTGGTAAATTTTTGCTTAGCTCCAAAGAATCCAATTCTATAAATACTTCAAAACACTCTCTTAGCAATCACCAACTGAATTCTATCTACAACCTACAATCAATCTCTCTTCTTCATAAAAAAAAACTTTTAAGTCTTTCACTTCCTCTTCAACAACACAAATGGTGAGTATCTCCGTAATCATCAATATTACAGTTTTAAATTTGTGTCGTATTACAAAATCAGCGTGTTTGGACTCACTCGTCTTGTGACATACAGTCATGTTGTGCTAACACGACCTATTTAATTACTGTCTTAAATATGTCGTACGTGTTTATGTTCAACCTTGTCATATTTTTGTTGGGTCAATCTTCAACACGACACAAAGACACGAATTGTCAGAGTGCTGCTATATACTAATGAGTTTATTTTTGTGACTTGCTTGTGCAGGCACTGACACTAAACATTGAGGTACTGCACATTACTGTCTGTTTCTTCTCTAGTGCTACAAATAATTAGCAAGCTTTGTTGCTCATGTTAATATCTGAATTTCATTTCTGGAACAGAAAGTATTTGCTCAAACATCAGAGAGAGTGAAATCCGTGGATCTACACCCCACAGAACCATGGTAAATTTCAAACAAATCTCCATTAATTTGCCAATTCACAAAACAAAAACTACATTTTCCAAGCATACATGTTAATTTGCTTGGTACATTGATGCAGGGTTCTTGCAAGTTTGCATTCAGGAACTGTGCACATTTGGAACCACCAAACTCAGGTAAACAACAAACCCCAGAGCTATGAATCTCTGGATCTTCTTGATTGTTGTTCTTTTTTCTACTAACTAATCAAAGCTACATGATGTACAGACCATGGTCAAGTCCATTAAAGTCTCCGAAGGACCAGGTAAGCTGAAACATTACACTATGTACATACTAAATGTTCATTAACAATGTTACAAGTTTTATGTGTCTGATGTTCATGTACATGTGATTGCAGTAAGGTCAGCTAAGTTTGTAGAGCCTAGGCAATGGATTGTTACTGGATCCGATGATGGATTCATTCGCGTATACAACTACGACACAATGGAGCAAATCAAAGAAATCGAGGCACACAAAGATTTCATTAGGTCCTTTGCAGTGCACCCTACACTTCCCCTAGTGTTATCAGCATCAGATGACAAGACCGTGAAGCTCTGGGACTGGGAAAAGGATTGGACCTGCACTCGGGTCTTCGAAGGTCACTCACATTATGTTATGCAAGTAGCTTTTGATCCCAAAGACTCCAACATTTTTGCAAGTGTGTCTCTTGATGGCACAATTAAGGTATATATGCAGTTAAAATTTATCTAATAATTTAGCCATCAAATTTGGCCTATTTATGCTTATGCTGACACTAGCCCTGATTTTGTTTGCAAGATTTGGAATCTTGGGTTCCCCCCATCAGCCCCGAGCTTTACGCTTTGTGAAGCCGATTCAAAAGGGTTGAATTGTATTGATTATATTGGGGACAACAAACTTGTAGCTGGTTCTGATGATCATACTGCTAAGGTCTGTGATATTTCAAGATTGGATTGTGAGCTTTTGTGTATAATGTGAATAAAGATTTGATTTGATTGTATGAAACTATACGAATTCAGGTATGGGACTATGAGAGTAAAAAGATTGTGCAAGCTCTTGAAGGTCACACACACAATGTGTCTGCAGTGTGTGTTCATCCAGAAATGCCTATAATCATCACTGGCTCAGAGGATGGTACTGTTTGCATATGGCATGCCTCCAATTACAGGTACCAATATTGTCAGTTTTGGTATCATTCAAGAATTGGTTTATGTGATGTTTTTGTTTCAAATGGCTCATTTTGTTGGATTTGCAGGCTTGAGCAGACTCTAAACCATGAGCTTGGAAGAGTTTGGGCTGTGGGATGCTTGAAAGGTTCCAAGCAGTAAGTTTCTTGGATTGCTTTTATGTTGCATTTTGGCATGATTTGTGCCTTTTTGATCATTTTCTTGCTATTTGATTACAGGGTTGCATTTGGATGTGACAATGGAATAATTGTGGTCAAGATTGATGGATTTTGAGTGAAGCTTCATGTTGGTTGTCACAATGAAAGCTGAAATTGGAGTTGAATAAGTGTAGAAGAATAAGTGTAGAACTCATTTTGTGTCTCAATTTCCCCTAAGTGTTGTACTCTTGTTGTTAGTTTGTGTTTTGAACTTTTGGTGTGTTTTTAATAAAAGTTGTACTCTTGTTTTTACTCTATGCTTTTGTACTTTTGGTTTGTATAGTGCAGAATATGTTAAGTGGTTTTGCGTTAAACAGTACTACATATCGGTAATTTTGAACACGATGTGAACATACACATGAGTCGGCTCTAACTCAATATCAGACCGTATAAAGAGCAATGATAAACAATACATTTTTTATTTTCATATTGCAAATTTATTACAGCATAGTCTTTGACAAAGACTATAAATTGACATTGTCGACCCGAATAGAAGCAAGTGCTTTGTTGAAATGTTTTGCCTTGGTAGCAAGGTACTCCTTCCAATTGACAGCCCGGTACATGGGAGGGTGGGTCGGGTCAACCAATTTCGGCAGTGGAGCAACTTTAACATTGCCCGGTGCCCCGTAAAAGAATACAACCGAAAGTCGGGTCTCGGTCCGGTTGACCATGGCCCGGTGATAAACGCTTGGGTACAACCCATTCGATAGAACATGGAGGAGGTCACCGACGTTGATGACGAATGCACCCGGGGTTGGAGGAACTGTGATCCACCCGCTATTCTCGGGGCGGACCTGCAACCCGCTAATGCGGTTTTGGTAGAGGATAGTGAAGATGGTGGAGTCGGTGTGGGCGGCGAGACCCATGGCGCGATCTGGATCCCGACAAGCCGGGTAGGAGTTCAGTTGTAGAACAGACCGTGGGCCCTTATGATCCAGTTCATTTTTTGGGCCGGCCCACTCTATGTCTTCTTCAACTATGCCCAATGAACCCAACATCAGCCACATCAACCTTTCTGCTAGCTTTTTCATATCTTTCTCATAATTTTCAACCTTTTCACTGCTCATAAAGAAAATAAAATTGATATGAATGAATTTACAAATATAAAATATTAAGATGAAATGTGAACAAAAGAAACTCTAGAGTTAACAATTTAATGAAAAAGAGATATAGATCATAATGCAAATGACAACTGAGTTTCTTTTTGCACTGTTAGCGCGATTTTCCGTAATATTTGAAATTTAAATCACGAGTTAAATTATACTGGTCACATGTTTTAAAACATATCATTTAACGAGTAGTAAATACTAAATTGTTTGTATTAATAAAAACAGGATTGCCTGGTTGATTCCTTTACAAATGAATCATACATAAATTTCTTGAGAGTAACAAAAACAATAAACTTATATTGGGCATATAATTGAGTTAATCTATGACAGTATAATATGACTTCTTCTATTTAAAATGATATTCTAAAAGGAGAAAACTTAAAATGTGCAAGTTCAATCTAACAAATGTTTAAAGGGACATGAATAAGTATTAAAACTCAAAGCATTTTAACATTTAACAATAAGTCTATCCTATATTTTCATTTTGATCATGTTTTTGTACACTGAAATATATATACAAATTAATTGCATATAAACATTTTAACAAGAAGAAAAGTGCAAATTCAATTAAAAACAATTCAAAAAACATGAATTAGTATAAAAAAGAAATCTAGACATTTTTGCAATCAGTAAATATTTATGATTGACAATTAAACCATTATAAATGTTAAATAAGCCATGGAATAAAATAAATAAGTACCAAAATTGGTGATAATCTTGAGGCCAAAGTTGGCGAGCATGGTCAAGCGGCGAGCCAAAAATGGTGAAGCCCTCGTACCACATGAGCTTCGGAAAAAACGAGGAGTAATGAGACTGTCCGTAGCCGGGGACGCCGCCGGGCGACCGAGCCGCCTTCAGCTTCTGCTCCAACGGCAACGCAAACAGCCTCTTTCCGGCGAGCTCAATGTCCTCGATGACGTCACCACAAACACCATGGTTAGTGATTTGAAAAACACCCCATTTCTTGCATGCATGCCCAATAAGCTCCATCGCATTCGGGTCGTTCAAGTCAATGACCGGCGGCAACGACTCCGGCGCCAGAGATGCGTCTCCGGCGCCTTCAGAATCGTCTCCGGCGGCATGTGTCCACGCGTGAGAGTCTGGTATTTCTTTGGTGGAGTTGAGGTCTATGAGAGACAATGTTGCTTCCATGGTGACACAAAAACAAGGTTTGTGATCAATGGTGACGTGAAAATATGTGTATATATAATAGATAAAGAGGGCAAAATATCGGTGCCATTAATGCACAGGTTATTTGAATTTATGCTTTATGGGAAATTAGAAATGTATGTGTGTAATGATAAAAAAAAAAAAAAAGATGTATGTGAAATGTCAGAGATTCTCATTGGGTTAATGTATATTTTTTTTGTATACATGAATACAATGTATATACAAAAATTGCAGGTGTATTTGGATTTATTTTAATGTATGTATTTCTTCTTTTGTCAGTGAATCTCATAATTACATTAAATTGAAGTGCATGAATTTGACTAATATTTTTTTGTTACAATATTTTCACTAACACATCTGTATGTATTAATGGTTGAAAATAAAGATTTGATCAATATTTAATTTTATTATTTTGGTAAACTTTAAAGTTAGATATCTGTTTTCTATCTAATTTTTTGTCTCAATTCTTTGCAGTGGTTCATGCATGCACAAATTTTGTTCTTAGTTATCTTGTGGTGAAATTTTGATAATACTTTTAATTATAGTGTCAGCTACAAAATATTAAAAATTAAATAAGTTTTTTTTCCCACTATTATTGCAGATGGATGGTTTAGTATCATTTTTTTTTATTATTATAGTAAAACAGTAATGTCTGCCATGTGCCATACATGCACAAGTTAAAAGAGTATTGAGATTTGTGTTTGATATTTTCTTCTTAATTATCTAGCTAGTGGTGAAATTTTGATAATACTTTTAATTATAGTGGCAGTGACAGTTTGGGCATGTGACTTATGGGTTACTGAGCTGATCTATTCAGCTAAAAATGATTAAATGTTAAATAAAGTTTGTTTTTTTCACCTGTAGATGGATGGTTTAGGGTTTAATATATTTCTATTATTTATTATACCTAGAAAATACACACATATATAGAGGGGAGGTAGCCGGCGCCTATGGTCTGATTATTGATGATATTATTGATTTGTCTTATTATTTCGTTAGTGTTCAATTTTGCTCATGTTAGTAGGTCGGCTAATAGTGTGACTCACGCTTTGACAAAGTCGTCGAGGTCAATTTCAGTTTTAGATATTGGTTGGGTCATTCGGTCCGGATTGTATCCATGATTTGTTGCTTCTTGACTTTTGAATAAAGTTATCTTGTTACTCTAATAAAAGTGAGTGAATAATAAAACGGAACAAAACTGTGAATTTTTATGACATTTAAGATCACGTGTCGTCTTCTTCCCTTCTATATATTATGCTATTCAACTTTCTTATCATTCATCAAATTTTAACTTTAAGTGACTGAATAACAAAACGGAACAAGACTGTAAATTTTTATGACATTTAAGATCACATGTCATATTATTCCCTTCTATATATTATGCTATTCAACTTTTTTATCATTCATCAAATCTTTTAACTTTAGCTAATAATAGCACATAGTAATTGAAAAGATACATTAGTTGTTCCATGTTTTCTTTATGTCTCACCTTTTTGCTCTCCTCTTTTCAAGTTTTTGGCCACGTATGTCATATACGTGGCATGACTAATATCAAGTGGTGGTCCCAATTTGGATGATCCTGACATATTATAATCGGCTCCAACATCACATGCTTCAATTGTTGTCACATTTTCTCAACTTTCTTTCTCTTTGTATATGCGTCTCTAATCAAGGCTATACAATATTAGATGTTAGGATCGAGTTTGGGTTGATGAACCTATATATATATATATATATATAGTCGAGTCGAGTCGAGTTTTAGGTATAAAAATTAAAACACGTTATTTTATGTGAGTATACGCGCACCCGATCCTAACCGGCCCGTTTCCCGCCCTGATAAATGCATACTTGAACCCGACCCAAAACGGATTGGGTTTTGGGTACCCGGCGAGTCGGGTGCATCTTTTGCCAGCTCTATATAATATGACACACTACTTCATCAACCGTGGCGGAGCCAAGGATGGGCCGTAGTAGGCGTAGGCCCACCCATGTGTCCAAAATGTAGCCCATATTATTATGTCCAGTCCGAACCAAAGTCCTTCTCTAGCCCATCCCATACCAAGCCCAACCCAAAACTATTCAAGCCAAGCCCAACTCAACCCAACTTTAGTCAACAGTCAACACTATACAGGACTAACCAGTTCTCGAATCTCGACCGTTAATCTATTTCAAATCTTAAGATTCACCTAAAGCCAAAACGCACCGTTTGAGGTGTAACATCGGGCAGACAATTCACACCAATACGCATAGTCTCTTAACTGCAAAGCATCTCTCTTCCCCACCGTATCAGCTCTCTGTTTCAGCACCAAGAACCTCTCTGTGTGGATCTATAGGGTTCGTGAATCGCGACCTCGATCAGAGCTCGATCCGCGCGTGAAAATGGTGAGTCCTTTTCCCACTCTTTTATTCTGTCTCCGGAGTTGCTTGCACCTGTGATTTCAGCTTAGATCTGGCAACAACAACAAAAAAACGCATCTATTCTATTTGATCTTAATATTGCATTTCGCGGAAGAGGGCCTGAATTCTGGCCAGTTATGAAATTGAACAATTGCGTGTGTGCTGGTTCAAATGCGAGAAATGGAATTAGGAGATTTGGTGCGCATGGAAGCGAAAACTCTGAAGTGTTGTGATTTGGAGATTTGGCTCTATTTCACTTGCATTCTGAGCGTTCTAATGGATGGCATCAGGTCGGGATCTCGGACTGATTCCGATGGACGTGAATTGTCGCCACTTGTTCTGAATTTTGGCAGCTAATGTGAGACTTAATGTTTGGTTGCTGGGAAAATGAGGGATCAAGGAGGAATATTTGCTGTTCTATAAATGTTTCTGTTGTCATGGTTGTCATAGGGCTCCATTTGTCATTTTGTTCATTTCTCAAGAATTCTTGAAGTTCTAGCTATTTGAATTTGATAAAGATCGGTGTTTGTTTTGGAACTGATTAATGTCTGGTTTTGTTTTGTGTTTGCAGCCTCTTAGACTCGAAATCAAGGTACTTTCGTGCATATACTTTGTTTTGGTTTTAAATTTATGCTAGATCTTGAAATTTTAAATGTAAATTTGAACTGTTTGAATAAGTCTTGTTACAACATTTTGTGGATCAGAGAAAACTTGCTCAAAGATCAGAGAGAGTAAAGTCTGTGGATCTACACCCAACAGAACCATGGTGATTATGATTTTCTATCTTGTCTATTTATTCTCTCTATAGTTTGAACCTAGCAATAATGTACTCCCTCAAGTGTCTTGGTTTCCTTTTTGAATTATTTTTAAGGAGAAGTTAGTTGGTGTGGTACATTTACACTTGTTTCCCCCATGAGCATGTGTTTTAACAAACTCAAGGAATACTATCTTAACTTATTATAGGGATACTATTGGAAATTC
>JAYMTF010004716.1:0-12686 GCA_036897485.1 Pelargonium nanum | reverse complement strand
GCATTTCTTTTTCGCCGATTCGTACCCACCATCATTGCTACTAGCTCTTGTACCTCTTTTGGTTGTTTATGTTCACTCGGATCCAATGCTAGCTCATGAAACTTATTATATAATCATGTCTGAGATTTGTAACAACGTAGGATCATATGTAGTTAGTTTCTGTCGGATCATGATCATGTCTCATTATAGTACATATAGTTAAGCAACTTAGGGTTTGGCAGTGCAACAAAACTATCACAAACCTACCAGAAAAAAGGTTTATCAGCGATGGACCGTTGTTGATGAAGTGAATTCCTTCACTGATCGTTTGGGACATTGATTCCGTCGCTAATCACTATCAGCAACGAATTCCCTTCATCAGCGACGGTCAATTCCGTAGCTGTTAACGATTTTTCTTGTAGTGCAAATGATATGAATTTTTTCTTTTGAATTTTTATGTGTGAATGTGACAGTCAAAGATCAAGAAAAGGAGTGTATATCAAATCATTAATACCATTAGGAGCTAGCTAGGACCACTCTTTGAAAACTGAGAGAGCCATATTATATATTGGTGGTCCAGTCTAGGGCATTATAATAAGCATCTTTTAGATTGACATGCATTAAATCCAAAACTACCATGGCCTATGTCCTTAACCATGATGAAACTATAGTACCAAGTACTGATCAGTGATCGATCACTCGCGCAAAACTCGAATATGGTACTAATTGTTTCGAGTTTTCGTTGTCACGATTATAGCTAATTGAACCCAACATGTGTCGTGTTCGTGTGTGCGTTGAGCGAGTTATTTTGATGATGAAAAAACACACAATCTCTTCCATATCTTGGTATTCATATGTGGACAAAATGAGACATGTATATAATTCAGTAGGCAGTGGACCAAGAAAACAAAACTAGGCATGCCACTAGTAACGATACCGATATGTATGACATGTTTCTCGATTTATGTATATAAGGCATGCCACTACTTCTACCTTTTCACTATTTGGTGTTAACGTATGATCTCATCTCTGCATAAAGCTTCTGTTTTGCCCTTGGAGAGAAACCAGAAACTAAAAAGTAAAGCTGATTGGGCTAAAGGGTATGCTCTCCACCAACGCCAAATATGTTTTTAAACTACCGGCCCGTCAGTCTGTAAACGACGGGCAGATTCCTTGAGGTGTCTCGAACCTGAGACCTCGGGAAACAAGAAATGTGAAAACAACTCTAAGTCTCCAAAAACTACTAAAAGATTGCATTGGGCTAGACTTGGTGGATTTGACAGGCTTGGTTACTAGTGTTCATGGGCCTTGAGGTCTAAAGAAATGGGCCTATGGTTGATTGGGCCCAAGAGACTCAATCCAGCCCACTAGAATGATATTTTTTGTTCACTTGAAGAAAAAGACAACCTTAATTAGGTGAATGAGGAAGACCAATGAGAAGGCAGTATTGGAATTCATTGTAGTGTAGTACATGATTGAGCTTCCATGTCAATGTATAGAGAGAGAGAGAGAGAGAGAGAGAGAGAGAGATGGGTTTGGGAGTGACAACAGTGATGGTGGGAATGGAGTGCTTGGAGGTGGGACTGAACACCATAAGCAAAGCAGCTATGCAGAGAGGAATGAGTGAGTTGGTCTATATTTCATATTCAAATGCTTTGGCCATCTTCTTCCTCCTTCCAGCTTGCCTCTTCCATTACAGGAAAACAAGTCTTCCTAAGCTAAGATGCAGCATCATCTTTAGAATATTTCTTCTTGCTCAGCTCAGGTATGTATGTATATATGCAATATTAGTACTTTCAAGTGATCCAATGAATGATGAATATGGGAAATATTGTAGTTGTTGTGTGCAGATATTTGTGAATTATGGAATAAGGTACAGCTCTCCAACGTTGGCATCAGCTATGATGGATCTTACACCAGCTTTTACCTTCCTTCTTGCCCTAATCTCCAGGTTCTTTTTCTTTATTTTCTTCTTCTTTGACCTCCATTTTCATTTTCACTTACTGTTGCACCTCATTTTATATTGTGTCTCCATTCTCCACCCACCCACTAGTATTTAGTATTTACTTTATATATGTTTTTGTTACTGTCCCTCCAAATTAAAGAATATTATTAGTCGTCTTTAATTATTAGCTGTGTATTGTATGCTTCGTCTTTGTCGTCTTAGCAATGAATATATAATCTTTTTTATCTGTAACAATATTTATATAATGTGTTTATGTTTTCTTTCTTCGCGGACTTGATTCTTTTCCATGTGTTATGACTCATCAATGAGAATAAAGACATTTTTGGATCAATGGAGATTCTCGTGCAGAGTCCATACAATTATATAAAGCCAATGACCGTTTTCTTCTTCTTTCGTTAATATGGGTCATTTTATAAATAATTAGGGCTAGATCGCACTTAGAGTCTTACTTTATGGTATATAGGGATGACAATCTAATTTGAATCCGACGGAGACCTAATGTCCCGATCTGAAGGGGGCACAAAGCAATTTTTTTGAGGCATATATGAGACATTTTGGGGATAAACAGAGTACTCATGACTGGGGGTGGATAAACTATAATCGGCCCTGAACCCAATCTTGATATATTAAATAAATAATATAATACACATTTATTTTATTTTAAAACTTAAATATGAATATTTACTTTTGATTTTATTCAAATAATATGATTAATATTGTATTTAATAATTGATAAAAGAAAAGACTAAAAATTGCAATATTTTTTAAAAGTTCTATATTTAAAATAGTATAAAATAATAAAGAATATGATAGATTACATAACACGAATGATATGAAAAGATTCCCGGTTGAGGGGAAACGGGGCACAAAGTTGGAAAACGGGATGGGAATGGGATCACAAAACCCGCCCAGTTGCCATTTCTAATGGTATTTGTTATATCTTTTGTCCTCTAACTTATCCCATCCTCTTGGCTTCCTATCATAATGAAGATCATATACCTAACTAGAAAGGGAAAAAAAAAATCACTCTTTGCTTTTGCTTTTCCATATTTCACTTAATTAACATAAAATTTTCAGGATGGAAAAGCTAGACATGAGAGCTAGGAGCTGTTGGGCCAAAACCATAGGCACAATAGTCTCCATCACAGGAGCATTAACTGTGTCACTATACAAAGGCCTCCCCATTACAAAACTTCCATTTCTTGATGCCAATATTGTCCTCATGATCCTTCCAACAACAACAACTATTGGTCAACAATATTCAAATTGGATCTTTGGAGGCATTCTTCTTGCAGCTGCTGCCTTGTCCCTCTCACTCTTGTTCATTGTGCAGGCTTGGATTATGAAGGACTATCCTGAAGAGCTCATGGTAACCCTAATTGCTTGCATCTTTGTCACCATCCAATCCACCATCATTGCTTTTCTAGCTGAGAATGACCCAAATGCTTGGATACTCAAGCTTGACACTGAGTTGATAACTATATGTTATGCGGTAAGTATATGCGACGCACATTATATATCATGATCAGACACAAACTCAACACGTTTTGACATATAAGTTAATTTGATTGTTCGTTCTTGGTTAATGAATTCCCTAGGCATTTTTCGCGGTGGCAATACGGAGTGTTGTTCATACATGGGCTGTTAAAAAGAAAGGGCCTCTTTATGTTTCTATGTTTAAGCCCTTAAGTATGGTGGTCGCACTTATCATGGGGGTTTCTTTTCTTGGAGATACTCTCTATCTTGGAAGGTACACGTCATGATTTAAAGTTTGAAAATCGATGTCTTGACCGAGTTATTTTATGAAGAATAGGGTATTTAGTTTCTTCTTTTTGTATTTAGTATATATAATGAAATGTATCAATATTGTTTTATTTGCAGCTTGATTGGTGCAGCTATTATAGCAATTGGATTTTACAGTGTGATTTGGGGAAAAGCACAAGAAGAGAAGAAGATGGTGTTAGCTAAAGAAAGTATAAACAATATATGTGGGCTTGATGAGGAGTGTTCTCCTAGAGTCCCTCTTTTAATTTGAACAACACAAACATGGGCATATAGCACCAAAAATGAGATGTTTAGATGTTTATAATTTTTTCTAAAAGTTATTGTTACACAAATAGAGGGTCATTATATGTTAAATCAAGTCCAATATAAAATCTTCACCTGATATGAAATCTGGTGCTCAATCTGATAATTATATACTCAAAACATGTTAAAATGACATGTAATACGCTTTCATATGAAGTTATAATTGCACGAAACTTAGTTTTGTCAACTACAAGAATAACACATAAAGTTACTAGACTTTAATGTAACTTCAAAGATGATGACGCCAACGACTATTTTATGTCTTTAATGAAAGCTCAACACCAGTTTTTTTTTTTTTCTTTCAAACCATGTGGTATTACTATTAGCATTATACTTTCTTATATTAACCACCAAACTTACTCAACATTACAAAGATTTGGAACATGGGAAGCAAGTTTAACTTAAGACAATTAATAATAAGCTGTTATTTCTTTTTTAATTGAGGTGGGCAATATTGAGAAAAATGAATTACACGAAGCGATATTGTTTGCATATAGAGTTGGCAATTTGGATCCAAATTCACGGACATCCAAAATTCAATCAAAGAAAAGTTCGATTCAATCCGATCCGATCAATTTTGAATCGGATCAGATTTTTTTTTGCAAAAGAAATCGATTGGATCGTATCAGATTGGATCAAACAAATCCGGTCATTTTAGTGTAAAATGAGAGGATTTGTCCAATCCAATCCAAAATATTATCGAATCGGATCTCATGTTTCAATTCAAAATCAGAACCAAATCCGATCTGATCCGACTGATTGTCTCCTCTATTTGCATATATTCAACTTAAATGGACTGTCGTTCCTATTATTTCTCATCCTGTTAGAAGAAAAGAAACGACATGTCGTCCCCTTATTTTGTCTGATCCATCAAATATTTCGTCCACAATTTGACTTCTCTGGACTGCGTTAATAATGGAGTATCTGACCATAAACGAGAGAGATTTGAGCTCACCTCACCTCTGCAATAACAAGTGGCCATGGAGAGGAAGACGGTAGCTCCATTTCTGGGCATGGTTCTTGCAGAGTGTGCTCAGGTGGGTCTCATGATTCTCACCAAACAAGCCATGTCTTCTGGAATGAGCAACCTCGCCATCGTCTTCTACTCCAATTCCCTCGCTTCTCTTGTTCTCCTCCCCATTTCCCTCATCTTCCATAGGTTCCTTCTTTGTCTTCTTCTTCATTTTCTCATCAAGCTGAAGGTTTCATTTGTGATTTGATTTTTGAATTTTCTTGCAGGTCAGAGTGTCCTCCAGTGACCTTCTCTATCCTGGGTTGGTTCTTCTTGCTTGGCCTCTTTGGGTAAGTATATCTGCACTTCCATGTCAAATTGTGATGTGGGTTTGTCTTAGTTTCAGTGAAAGTTTGTTGCTTTATGTGTAATTTCTGGTTCTGTTGTTTTGGGGATTTTGTTGATAGAGAAAAAAGAATTTTAGCCATGATTTATTGGCTGAGACTCTCAGCCACTTAAACCAATGAGGTGATGACACCTCATCAATTAACACTAATACCCGCCCCAATGAATTTGTGGGCGCATAGGGCCCGCCGGGATCCATTTATCTTTGTGTCTTGGCTTAGAGTCTCGGCCAATAAATCATGCCTGAGATTTCAGGCACTCTTTGTTGATATTTAGCATTTTCCTGTTTTTGCAGTTGCCTTGCTCAGATTTTTGGATATGCTGGGATTGCGTATAGCTCTCCTACACTTGCCACATCCATGCTCAACCTCATTCCGGGTTTTACCTTCATACTTGCAGTAATATTCAGGTTTTGGATTTCTCTCAATCATTATATTTCCAGTGAATTGTTGTACTCTTGGACTTAGTCACCCTTGTACAATATTAGGTTAGTTTGATCATTGATGGTAAAATGTTGCACTGTGATGTTGAACACTGGAAATACTTAAAACACTCATAGCTCCTCTGATTAAAAAGTCAACAACTAGTGTTTAAGTACAGTGGAATATATTTAAGCTTATGGAATCTTCCTTTGGAATAACAAAGCTCTTCAAACAATATGTATTAAAAGACTAACATAAGACCCAAGGACTGATGCATGTAACTTGCAGAAACTCCAAGAAAACTCTAATTGAAGCAAGGATTACTCTCTGTGAATCACTGCATCTAATGCTCGTCAGCCTGAGGATATGTGAGCTTCCTAGCCTGGTGTTACTGAAACTCAAAGTGGAGAGGAAAATGTTATTTTGCTCTCTTTTATTATTCTTGTTTTTTTTACTAGCAATTGGTACTTTTATTGGAAAAAACTTGCCAGTTTACAAGGCAAAAACAACAAGAGAATATACACCAAGAAAACAAAACAATAGCCAATGGCCATAACCTAGAAAACAGAAGCCAACAAGCCTTATGCTAAGGAGAGAGGCCTGGAGAGGACGCTGAGCCCGACGCAAGGATACTGGGGTTGAGCAGCTCAAGCACTGCAGATCTGGGATGATGTATCCAGGACTGCTGGTTCCACATAGGGGGCGGGTTGGGGACTTTAAGCGAGGCCAAGGAGAAGGAGAGACTGTGAATTTTTGAGAAACAGACTGAGTGATCCTCTAGCGTTCCCCAAAAAGCCGCCTGATTCCAAGCAAGCCAAATGAAAAAGTAGGTTGCAGGTGTATTTTTGCAAAGTTGTTCCTTTCATTGTTAGAATGTTTGGAACTGAGGAGGAGTTAGTTCACCAGCTTGCCATGTTGATTTTTTGGGATTTTTTTGCTTTGTAGCTGTCCCAGAGGCTGACATGTGAGGGTTCCTCATCCATTAGCATATATCTTATATCCAGGCTACTGATAGATTCGGCTAATATAATGTAGGAACTTATCACCACAAGGCGAGGTTACAAAATCGGGCCGAGGCCTGAATCATAACCATCTTGTTAAACTTAATTCCAACCCAAAAGTTTAACCTGATAACACTCCCCCTCACGTATAGGCCAGATAACATAACTAACTCTGCACGTGGACAAAGAAGGGAGACGGGTCACTAGGCCCAAACCAAACCAGCTCTGATAAGATGTTAAACTTGACTCCAACCCAAAAACTTAAATTGATAGGTGGAGAGCCTAATTTGTATATCAAGTAGCAACGGACCTCACATTCTTTCGATGTGAGATACATTAACACATCTCTGTTACCATGTAGATGACCAACTCAACTTAAAAGTTTAAATTGATATTTGAAGTCCCAATATTAATTATGTACTCTAACAAAAAATATTTTTCCTTTTTAACAAGAGATTTGAGCATGAAGGGAACATAACTGGAAAGTGCAAATTATATTTTATGGGGAAAAATTCTAGTGATTTGACTCTTATCTATCCTTTTGGAGTTTGCTTTATCTCAGCTATTTTTTTTTCCAATAATGTATCTTCACCCTGAGATTATTGCTGGATAGCTAATTAGCTAATGCTGTTTGTTTAATCCAATATATAGGTGGCATTTGAATTATAATTTTCCGCACTCTTCATGTTCGGATTATGATTTTTTAGTCACTAAAATGAATTTGGATTGAAAATCACATCCCAATTCTCATTATCATTCAAGAAATTTTGATCCAATCTATACCTTAGAGATTCTGCTATTGAGAAGAACTGGCGTCGATGCAGAATGTTGGTTATTCCATCTGAATGGATTTCTCAATTCCCATGATTTTTTTTGTTCATTTGTTCTGTTGCCCTGGTTGAGGTTGTGTTTTTCTAGTATTTTATCTTTGATTTATCAGTTTTTAGATATTAAATTGTGCCCGCAATTTGATCATAAAATTCCGTTTTTAACACTGCCCTGTAATAAGTGGAATATTTACTGCTATACATGTCTTAAGTTGACTTGATGCTATGGTTTTAGGATGGAAAAACTAGATTGGAGAAGCTCAACTAGTTTAGCTAAATCCATGGGAACCATAGTATCAATAATTGGGGCATTTGTCGTCACTCTATACAAGGGCCCTCCACTTCTAATGACACCCTCACATTCAAATTCGCCTCATCAATTTCTATTGCTACCGTCAGACTGGGTCATTGGAGGATCGCTACTTGCTGCTGACTGTGTGATGGCTTCTGCATTTCTTATCGTACAGGTGAAAACTGACACAAAACCTGATAGAGAGTGGAAACCTGTTACAAACAAAAATAAATTATAACGTCTTTGTTTAAGCTTTCAGGCATCGGTTCTCAAGAAATACCCAGCAGAATTGATTGTGGTTTTCTTCTATTGCTTCTTTGTGGCTATTCAATCTGCAGTCGTGTGTTTAGTAGTTGAAAGAGACCTTAGTGCTTGGAGCTTAACATCTAATACGAGGCTAATTGCTGTTCTATACTCGGTAAGCAAACATAAAACCTTACAGCAGTTCTTCAACTCCCATTTAAGCACAATTTTTTTTAGTTTATTTTTGCCGTGACCAACCAATATGCATGTTGTGAAGTTGAGAGAATTTGATTCATCTTGTTCACAATGGGTGAAATCCAATCTATAGTACAAATAGAGTCGATCAAGATCAATCAAAGATCCTAAGAATTAGCTCACTGTAGATAAAATAAGATCCCTAAAGCTGTGCTAATCAATCTTCTATTTCCTGATTTTCAGCCACTCTAACACATGTCTTTTCTGATACGCACCAAATTAACATTGACATGTAGGGAGTTTTTGGCTCTGCACTCCAAGTTGGTGTTTCTACCTGGTGCCTGCGCAGAACTGGGCCTGTTTTCGTCTCAATGTTCAAGCCCATAGGAATTGTCATTGCAGTTGCCTTTGGTGTTATCTTCATGGGAGATACTTTCTATCTTGGAAGGTAATGTATTCATTCGTGGTTTTAAAGTTAGTAGATTTTGGACCTCCTTTACTTTTAATCAAACAATGGATAAATAACATATAACTCACCATTATTTTAAACTCGATGCAGTTTACTTGGAGCAGTTGTTATTGTTGTCGGATTTTACTGTGTAATGTGGGGAAAGGCCAACGAACAGAAGGTGGGTGAGAACTCTGCAGTGAGGAGCTTAAAATCAACTGGCCAAAAGACCCCTCTTCTGCATAACAGAGTTGAAGAGACATAAAAGCAAAATGTTCTAAATCAAAGCTAAGGGTCCTTTATTCAAAGAAAATAGGTAAATCTCCTTCATTTTTGTATTATTTTTAGTAACTGTTTATTGAGGTTTGTATAGGCACAGTGTTTGCTGTCTGTCATATTAAGTAATGGGGTAGCTCATTTGTTATGTATAGAGATTAGAGACAGCCTACTTATTTGCCCTGCTTAGCATGCCATTGTTTAAACTGCATGGATTTTTTACCCTATAAAATACTCATGTTGGATTCTAACAAAGACAAAATTTCGCACTACCACGTCTCCAACATCTAGTTGGCTTTGAGTTGAAGTGAAGTATGAGTGTCTTGGATACTTGGAGCTTTATGTAGCATTTGGGGCCCGAATTCTTCGTTTGTAGTGAGGTGGTTAATGAGAAAGCAACCTTAAATTTTTCTTTTTAGTTGAATGGAGGCCTAATGAGTCAATTGAGCTACACAATATAAGTAGTAGCTCCTCTCATTTTTCCATAACCCCTCCCCACCCCATTCAATATGATTTGAATCACGATCTTATCTAGAGAAATTAGAAATGGGATGCCTAAACCACTGGGTGTTCCGTTTGGAATGCAACTTGTTAGATTGAAAGTTGCATCTTTCATGCATAGAAAAATCAAAACTGATTTCATCGATCAAATAGGGTATGGCTAACAAACCTGGCTTTCTCTCATTGTCTTTACATTTTTTTTAGTATAAGAAAATGTTAGGAAATAATATATTAAAAATCCAGGTCATTCTATGTGAGCTCTAACATCTATTCTAGGCTCCTTTTGTTCATACTTCACATACCTGCTACTTGCCAGAATCATTTGCATTGAAGTTCAATTCAACAAAGTCTTGGTTTATTTACTTCTACAACAAAGGGTGAAATTATGTTGAGCAGGTGGATTTAGTATTTACACATTGTTAACGATTCTTAGAAGGCATACAAATAGAAGCAACTCAATTTTACAGTCCCTCAAAATCATGATTTGTATAATCACCTCTTTTTTTTAAAACTCATTTGTATAATCACCTAAGCTGCATAATAGTTACATTTGCACTACTTTTTCACGGCTTCTGTTGGACTGGACCCTCCCGAGACTCATCTTCCTTTTCTTGTAAAATGACGAGTATTAATGTTACCCTGTGCAGTTCTATGCAAGTTGATGAAGCGGAAGTGTCTGGAAGCCCTAGATAGTTCAGTACTGGTCTTCTCAAGATGAACAGAAACAGATTGACTAGTATGTAGTAGGGCGAAAGGCCATTTTCAGGATCCAGAATCTGCCCCCTGACATCAATCCAAGCGTGCTTGTAATGGGTCAGTAGCACATAGATAATATATGTCTAATATTAGGCGGCGCCTCTTACAGTGCCTGTATTTTATCTATTTGAAGCATTGATGCATACATGGTGCGAATCTTACATTCCTTATATTATTTCCATTCGTCAATGCATTGACATTTCTTCTTTTCTTATTAGTTTGTGGTTTTATAATGATATTGAAGTGATTGAAGTCGGTTTGTAGATGTTCATATAATAAAATTGTGAAGTCTTAGACGAATTATTCTATGTCCCTGAGTGAGTCTGGAAGGAAGAAGAGGTCCATGAAAAGTATGTGATGGGCAAAAACATGTGTGTGATGTGAAGTCAGAGACATGGCAAGCACGATTACTACATTAGCATCATGTTTGAGGTCAAAACTTAGATACCATCTCACGCTCACTCATTGTTACGATTATCCATCAAATTAGACTAATCTTTCTAGTTATGCCTTTTGCCAGGTTGTATTGCGCGACATTACTGATCTGATCCGGGGCATAAGCGAAAGAGAGGTAGGCCAGATACGCCGACAGATCCATGAAATTTTGAATCTTTACAGATTAGAATGGTTATATTTTGGTAGGTGAAGACTCTTTCTTTTTCCTGTGTTGGTGTTGCAAACATTTACACTATCTGCTTTGACCTCTTCTTGATTCAGATTCTATGTCCTTTTAGGCTGAGAACTTAACAATAGTATTAAGAAAACAAGTTTGGTCTTTCTGATAAATAAACCTCTTTTATTTTATCTTTTGGGACTCTTCTATTCTTTTAATTATTCCTTCTCAATTTCAAGTGGCTCTCTATACCATCTTTGAGCTACTTATCATTAATATTATATAATCATTTTATGACTCATAATAAGTCACCATGTTAATGTAATAGTGTGTGTATATATATTTGTATAAGATGGTGCCCAATTATGAATTTTTGTTTTCTCTCTTCAAGAATAAGGTGGAAATGAAAATGGATTAATTCTAGTCTAATGGAATTGAAGACGAAAAATGTCAGACTAATATGATTCATTTTGTCACGCTACCTATATATGTGATATTTAAATCGTCCTAAAATATTACTAGTAATTTATGTATAGCTAAATATATTAAAAAAAACACTCGTTCGAAGGAGTTTAATATTTTAGTTTAAAGTTTTTTTAAACTTAAATTAAGTCAAATTAATGATAATGAAGTGTATGGTGTGATTGTGGTTGATTCTAAGTTTTCCAAATTTGCAGGGGCAAGTGAAGTGGATTTCATAAAATTGGGTAGCTGTTTATAAATAAATAAAAACATATTTGTTAATTTCTCCTGATGTGGGACCATTTTTATTGTAGACCACGAGAAACACAACCAATCGACAAGAAAATTAATTTGGACAGCCTTATGCTAATAATTAGTCATTAATAACTAAATTAAAGATTTAATCCCAATCATATAAAATAAATCAAAATCTATACGCTAATGTAAGTAATCACAATGGTCCCACCAACAAATGTTGATCCGAGAAGATGAGTTCATATCGCTTAAAACAAAATATTGGAACAATATAATATTTTTCACATGTGTTTTTACATGTATTTAATATTAAAAATAAAAAGGATAAGAGCATAATATGGATAGCTTTCAATATTGTATTTAATTCATTACAAATATTAATATTTTGTGTATATTTTATAAAGAATCGTTAAAAAAAATCTTCATTTTTTTTGTAAGATTCGAAATATTTGTAAACTAATCATCATAAATATATATTTTTTATTCTTTTAAATCAATAAATATAAATAAATATATTATAAAAAAAATATCTTCATTCTCTATACACTAACATTTTCATAATTAGTCATACTAAATATATAAAAAAAAAACAAATATAAATAGAATACATGTGTACAAATCAATCTCCAAAATATTTTGAGTTTGAACTAGAAAATAATAAGCGGTTTTTGCTAAGAAATATCTAATAGTATTTCAAAAAATTAGTCTTAATCTTGCAAGCTTCACACTATATTATTACAAAAGCTGAACAATTAGTTTTTGACTTGACAAAATGTAGCATACATAACATGTAAAAATTATGCTCTAAACAATATTTGAAACATTTACAATTTTTCCAACGTTAAAAGATAAAATAATAAGTAATGATCTTACATAAAAAAAAATTATTTTTAATCTCATATAACATATAGCGTTACATGTAAAAACTCTGATTTAGAGAAACCAATTAATTTTTTTTTTTTTTTTTTTATAAAAAAAGGTGATGTCATTTGACGCGCTATTGGC
>JAYMTF010004715.1:0-12687 GCA_036897485.1 Pelargonium nanum | reverse complement strand
CAACTGGCAGGTCTTCTTCGTCGATCATGAAATACGGAGAATGTCCCGTGTGTATCGACCCCAACGTCTCGTTCCTCACCCCTATGTAGTAAAATGCAGCCGGCACCACCTCCGAGTAAAACGAGAAGTCCTCCGCCCCCATCATCGGTGGAACCACCCTGAAATTGCTTGGTCCCACCAAGTCGATGGCCACCTTCCTCACGTGCTCGTACATTTTCTCATCGTTCACCGTCGGGGGATATATGGTGGACTGGTTCTCGAAGAAATCCACCGTGGCCGAGCATCTGTAAACACTTGCCTGCTCTACAATCACCTGTGCAAGACATTGAAACTGTAATTAGTTTTTTTTTCTTCTATCAGCAAGCGTACTAAACGAAATTCGAACGTGAAACTGTAATTAGTTACAGAGCTAGCAATGCAGTTGCCATTGCAATATCAAACAAACCTCTTGGATTCTTTTGAGAAGTTGGTAGAAGCTTGAGTTTGAGAATGCCCTGAAAGTGCCGCCTATCACCACCGTCTCCGGTATCGTATCGAGATTGTCACCGCCGGTGAAGGAAGTCACGGACACGACCAGCGAGTCCAACGGATTCGCTTCGCGGGACACAATGCCCTGCAAGCTGATAACCGCAGCGGAAGCTGCCAAGACAGGGTCCACGGAAGTGCCTTTCTTGCCGGAAATAACTGCTCGGAAAAAGCCGCAACCGGCAAGAAGAGGACCGGGCCTGGACCCAATGACGCCGGTGGGGTGTTCGTGGGACACATGAACTGCGAAAATAGCCTCCACATTGTCGAGAGCTCCGTCTCCGATCATGCGCTTTGCGCCATTTCCAGCTTCTTCTGCTGGCTGAAACACCACCACTACTGTTCCCTGCAAAACCAACACCAAACCAAACACATTCACACTCACACTCACACTCACATGTGCATGCTATAAAATTGTAGTCTAATGGATGATCTTGAAAATAATGCACACAACTAGAGGTGGCAAAACAGTGTGTCGTTTCGGGTTCGGTTTCATAAATCCTAACCCGATTCTATAGGGTTTCTGACTTGGTCGGGTTTTAAGTATAGAACACACTGTTTTTTGGCAAGTGTGCCAGGTCCGAAAATTTTATATGATGATCCGACCCTAACCCTAACCCGTAAATTTTTTTTGCGGCTGAAACATCACCACTACTGTTCCCTGTGAAACCAACACCAAACCAAACATATTCACATTCACATGTTCCAAGAAAGCATCTTTTTGTATTATGTTATACATAAGGTTGGTCTTGTGCCATATTCTACAGCTAATAATATATCAATAATCATAGGGTTTTCATTTATTTGAAGAACCTCGAAATTTTGGATTGAAATAAAATATATGCCTCCTAGTTCAGTCACATGTTCTATATACCCCCAATGTGAAGACAAAAACAATGTTTGTAAATATTTAATTAATATTATACTATGCTATGCTATGCTATGCTATAGCTAGGGTACATTTGTATTTATTTCTACCCTTAGTGGGCCTTACAAATTGTAACATATAGTCAAAGAAAGGACACCTATATTAATCCTTCACAACCACTCCCAGTAACTTATAAATTTGGGTTGGGGGGTCCAATATATTAAAGATTTATGTTTAAGAAGTTATAACTATTTCTATCAAAAACAATTGGATACATATATACACTATTTTCGTATAAATTTTCGATGTGGAGCGTTCGATTTATAAGACATAATGAATACGTGAAGTATTGTAATTCAATTAAGTTATCAATTAATAAATATTTGACGTATCATGTTTCATTTATTAAAAAATCATTTTATAATAAACTTTTATGTAATTATTGAGACATATATATATACATATATTTTGTAAGACTAGGGAAATGTATTAATTTGTTGGCCTTTCAACCACCTAATTATTGTATGAATAAATTAAAACATAATTAATATTGTTGGCCTTTCAACCAACCTAGTGTAACCAACTTTGTGTATGATTAAATTAGAGTATAATTAATTCAATTTGTTTACATAAAAGATTCCCACATTAATTAATATGCATCATCAGCTTCCCAAGGGAATATAGCTATAAAACAAAAAAAACAAAAAAATTGTTTATGAATAGCAGTACCACTCTAGAAATAAAAAAATATAAACCATTAAATGATGCTATATAATCCAAGAGTGAAATAGTAGTATATACTATTTGCTTTTAAATTCTTTCAAAAGTTAGGTAGCATGTGGTTTGTGCCTCTATCATCATACAAATTGAACTTTGCCCAAATCAGACACAAAATAAAAACAAACTTGAAACAAGTAGTGATCAATGAACTATAAACAACCGACCCTAACCTTACTAGTTACGAGGTCACATCAAAATAAAGAAACCAATCTTGTGGTTGTTGTTGCGAATCGACATTTGTCCAGACAAATACATATGGGAATCAAATAGGGAAGGACCAAAATGCCCAAAAACATGAAAAACAAGCAACACTATTGACATACAATTACTTTCTTTTTGGTGTTTTGTTGGGTTGAAAAGTGGAGACCACAACTACTAAACTCAAAAATGTTACTCCAAACATAGCCAAAAGGGAAAAACCAAATTGCACTCATTTGTTCTAGCAACCGAGTGGTTAAATTGTTCTAACCCATCCCTGGGCTTCTTTTTCAGAGCAATTATTGGCCACAAAAATATTATCTTCTCATCCAAAAGATACATGCATGTACCTAAATTTCTTTCAACATGTAACATGAGTTTGTAATCATTGCAATTTAAAGTATATACTGAGTCATATTCAAATAATTAAATTAGTTTTAGAAAGAGATATGTATTTTCAAATGAAACTAAGTTGGAGAAAAATGGTAGTAAAGAAATTATAAGTATCAATTCTTTCTTAAAATGTGACATGTTTGTTTGTATTTTTATCTTCTTTTTTTCTAGGAAAACTTCAAACTTTATTAATCTAAAGCATCAAAAGATAAGGCATTCAAAGCCATCTGGTGTAGGGCATACTGATCCCAATAGCAAAGACCTGACACAGAATCAGAGTATCTCACTAGCGAGTGAACTACTCCATTCGCAAATCTCTTAACATGAGAAAGACATTCTTATATAGTATTTATCTAAGGGTCTAAAAACTCAAATTTGTAAGAATTATTAGTGATTGTTCTATAACGAATCAATATATCTTAAGTTTCTAGAATTATCAAGAAAATATATAACACCAACTAAGCTTTTGTTAATTTTTTTTGAAATAGAAATAGAAATAGAATACAGATAACCCGTGTAAAACAAAAAAAAATAAAAACACATAGGAGAGTTTTGGTTCAAAGCAAGAAATGTAGTAGTAAGTTTGGAGACCTATATATGGGTATGTGAAGAAATGAGTTGAAAAAGAACCTTTAAAAGATGCTCGCGAGCCTTCAATATTTTAGCAGCACCGACGAGCATGGCCACATGCGCATCGTGGCCGCATGCGTGCATTTTGCCGGCAACTTTGCTCTTATGTTCCCATTCCACTGCTTCCTGTAATTTAGTCACACACCCTTTTCTTCATTCATTCTTAATCCCTAAAGGTTAAAGGAGACTTTTTTATGCTTGTATGTTGGACAACTTCAAGAACTCAAGTTTCAGAGATGTCACAGTGTCTTTATGCTCAAACCAAAAAGAAAAACTTTCCATTTAGAGATTTGAACTCACATGCATGCAACAATATCCACAAATCTACATGTTTTTTTGATGTACATTTCCAGTCCGTACATACAAATTAAATATAAGTACAAGATCTGGTCAGACAAGATCTGACACATGTTCAGATCTAAAAATATTCTTGTCCAGATTAGCATTAGAAAAGGATACTACACCATTTTTTCCAACAAAACAACTCCAACACCACCAAAATACTTGTTTTAACCCAAAGTACACATGTAAAAAATTCAAGATATGGAATTTGAAACCCTAAATGACCATGAGAATGTTTTAAAAAAACTACAAATATCCACCCACCCTTGAAAATTCAAACCAAACCATATCTACGGTGATACTTTCCATTTTTGTTCTTAAGTAAGTTCAATGAAATTAGTTGTACAAATATGGAAAATGATCCAACTATTTAGTAACAAAATCTTCAAGTAGTACCTGAATAGGAAGAGCATCCATGTCAGCCCGGATGGCGACAAACGGCGGACCTCCGGTGCCGATCCAGGCCCGGATACCGGTCTTCGCCAGCGGGTACCGATAACTAATCCCCATCCGATCCAGCTCAAGCCGGACCAGCCGGCTGGTCTCAACCTCCTCAAAAGCCAGCTCCGGGTTCTCATGTATTTTCCTCCTCAAGTTCTTGAGCCACTCCACCGTCTCCGGCTGCTTGGCCAGGGCGATCACGGCGTCGGAGCAGGCCTGAGTCCACACATCACAGGAGGAGGGCGGCGGCGGAGGAAGGAGACTCGCCGGAGGGCGGTGGAGGGGGACTGAGAGGTTGTGGCGGCGGTGGGTGGGGGAGGGGAGACAGGACGGATCGAGTAGGTATTCGTTGTCGGAAGATGACAAGAGATCGGCGGCGGATACGGCGGCGACGGCGACGGCGAGAGAGAGGAAAAGGAGTGAAGAATTCATTGTGGTTGGAGGTGGAGAGAGAGAGAGAGGATGGTGGTGGAGAAGAAGAAGATGAGAATGGAGAGGAGAGAGGTATTTAAGCACGTGGAGATAGAGATGGAGAAAAGGCACGTGGGGGAATAAGGAGTAAAAGCTGGCAGGTTGGGTTGGGTTGAGTTGATTAGCGTCGAATCGGGGTAGGGTGGTCCCCGCACCACTCTTTCGAGTGCGGTTTCCAATGACACACTCTGTTTCCAAACTCAGCTTCTTCCCTTTTTTTAATGTTATCTTCTCCACTTTTCTATGTAGTTCTTCATTTTCTGTCTTATTTGATTTTTTAACCTAATCCTATATATATATTCTTTGAAATGTTCTGTGTGTTTGTTACTATTTCATATCAATGGATGTTACTAGTTTTGAATGACATAATTAATAGAGAGTTAACTACGTTGGTTTAGTATACTTCAGTCACGAACTAATCTGAACAATAACTTTATTTTGTTGCGTACTAAATGAATAAATGAATATTTCTGGTGTATTAATTTGACCATTTTCTCTTTACCACAAGTATAAAATATTAAATGTTATTTTAAGTTGGCTAGGGTTAGGGAGAGCTCTGAAGCGGGCGACGTTGCGATTTTGTCAGAGGAAAAAGAAGATCTTTTGATCAAGTCTAAAAAGAAGGTCAAACCCACCGTGCAAGATTCTATAGTTGACATAGAGAAGACAGAGGAAAACTGCACGACAACCATGAAGAAAATCGCAACAAATGGGGCAAATGCTCTTTCTACACCTATAGGACTTTCCTAACATGTCCTTCAAGGAAAAACTAATGTTGCTTGAAAAATAAAGGGGGAGAAACACAAGAAGTGGTTGAAAAGATACTCACTCAAAGATTAGATTGAGCGTTACATGTTGGAGGGGTGGCTAACAGTATGGATTCATGCCCGACATCGCAAGAAGTTGAGTTTGCAATGTGTAACATATAATAGGAAAAATTGTGAATAACTACCCCAAGCTATTCACTTTTAGCACTTAACTACCATCAACAAAATTAACCTCCACAGAACTACCCTGAAGTTTCCAATTTTTGAAAATAATGAATTTTTAAAGTGCTTTGTCTTTACTTTTTAGCAAGTAGACGTAGCAAAACCTACTACAATCATCTATGAAGGTGACAAAGTATCTTTTATGGCATTTGGTCAGAATTCCATTGAATTCACATAAGTCAATTTGAACTAAGTCCATTATCTCAAACTTCCTTTTCGCAAAGTAAAAATGCTTATTGTCTGACTTAACTTCAACAAAAATGGAGCCTGGAGTTCTTGTGAATTCCATGTTTGGGGGTTAACTATAAGTTCATCACACGTTTAATAACGTGAAAGTTTATGTGCTCTAATCGATCGTGCCACACATCATATGATTGAACAAAGTGAATTGAATAATCCAAAACTTTATTGCAGGATGAGGAAGAGTTTACATTGTTTTGAATTCAAAATTAAAAACCCTATTTCATTTGAAATAAAGTTCATAACCCCTAACAACTAAACATGAACCTGATAAAGTATTTCTTCGGATAGAGGGAACATAATGTACTTGCTAGAGTGACAGGATGCGATCTAGAGGAAACTTCAAGCCCACGGGTCCAATCCTCATCATCTTTGCATAGATCGCATTCCTCATTCAAACATACCTTCTAGTTATATGACGATAAGACGTAAAGAGCAATTTATCAACACAAACATAACATTTTCTCCAGTGACAACCAAACACTTAAAAAGTTCATAAATATTTAAAAGTTCAGATATTAAGGTTATTACGTACTTTTCATGAGAGTTTGTGTTGTCATTTCTAGGATCCTCAAAAGTCAAAGCAGTTGTTTCATCCATGATCATATTGATCATGGCTCTAGAGGTAGATGCTCCGTTATTCTTTTTTATCCGGGCATTGCTTAGAAAAATGTCAATCCTAACTCTAATTCCAACATTGTTTGTTCGCTTTTGGCTTTTTCCATATTTTGGCCTTAGATTTCAAACCAATACTTGTCTTAGACTTGAATGACATTTTTTCCCCTTACCATGAAGTTTGCCATTTTTTGGTTTCAAACCCTTTTTTTATGCCACCATTGGAGTGACACTGCACGAGTGACTGTTGTTTAAAGATACACTCACTCTTTCTCTTTGTGGGAAAATGGATTCAGCGTAAAGTGAGGTAGCGCACTAACCGATCTTGTTGATTGATCAATTGTGTTTCTTATTTGCCACGAAGGTGGACGATGCAGGGCCAAGAGAGCAAGCTCACTGTGGGGGCTATGTGGTCCGAACTTGACGCGGGATATGTCTTTGTCATCACAGAGGCGGATGGCGTAGGGAAAATGGAGCAAGCTTACAAATGGGCTATGTGGTCTGGGATCGACGGGGATCAACCTTCTTTGTCGCGGAGGTGGACGACGTAGTGCCATAGGAGCAAGCTTATCATAGGGCTACACAGACTGGGTTCGACGCAAAGCTATGGAGCGCGCTTGACATGAACAATCAATTTGTGAATATGAAAAAAAAAATTTCATTGATAGTTTGTGCTAAGGAACTACAATTTTCCCGTACAAGCGGGTTACATGATGATAAGGCTAAGCTTGCCCATCACGGACTCGTTGGGCTATTTTCTCTCTTAGTTTCTTAATGTCTTCCCAATTGGGCTTTCTTGGAGGTCATAGTTGTGGAGCGGTCTGTGCCTCTTTCATTCGATGGGAATTTAGCACTCGTCGTGTTAAGACTCGGGTCTTCAGTGGTTGAGGAGGCGCTTCGCCTTGAACGCGTATGGTGATGCTTTGGGCCGCGGCGGTAACGCTTCCAGGATGGCCCGACCGAGGTTTTTGGTACCTCGGTCTCTTGTTGAAGGGAATAACCATGGAGTACCCCTTGGCTTGGTGAGACCCCCATGGTTTCATCGGGGCGGACAAAAATGTTCTGGGTGGAGGCTTCCCCTAATGCTTAGGTTGCCTTGGACTCTAGGTTCCCTAGGGATTTGACCTCTCCCCACATGCTTCTCCGTCTTGTTGATGTCTAGGGATGTAGGGAGGAATGGATCTCTCCCCATCATATTTTCCATGGTGGGAGGTGTTCTCCATATGTTGTGCGAGGTTAAAAATGATGGATTTCAAGTCTTTTTCGGTAACGGAACCAGCTGATGCACCTGTTTCTCTTGGTCAACGCGAAACACTAGTTTCACTTGTCATCTTATCCAAGTGTTACGGAAATGTGTTTGATTTTTTCTAAGTTTTATGTTCTCATCTCTAAGTCAATTCTTATGTCAAGGTAACCAGGCGTGCTTGCTTCGAACTTGAGACCTTTGCAGGAACACCACATCAAAGAACGATGTACCAGGGTGTTTTCGGGACGCCGCATCGGGAGTGAGAATGAGTTCTCAGTTAGAATACACAAAGCCCTAGAGAGAATTTTCTAGAGAGAGAAAGTAATTTGTAAAATGTGGGGACCCGTCTCTCTTACCAAGAGAGGAGTATATATATTTGTTACCATTTTTGTCACGTGTCGACATGTGATTAGACGATATCAATGTGGGGTTAACTTTGGGCCCACTTAGGGCTTGGAGTTCTAACTCCTCCGGATGCACCACGTGCGGGCGCCGGACGAGGCCAACATATTTCATACGTACATTATGCTCTGGGACGCAACTCAAAATCCCCTAGATTCATCTACCACGTGGGGGGTAGTGTCCTAGGGTTCTCAATACTTGTGAAACATACCTTCGCTTTCCTGGCGGGCCGTGCGTGGACTCTAGGCAAGCTGAAGCACTCCTATACGATCATTGTGCTCTGTGTGTATGATGAATCCCGTAGAAGCCTGTACCCCGCGGGGTATCGTCCTAGAGGTTCATGACTTATGAAATGTCATTGGTGAGGCGAGGAGACTTGAAGGTGACCCGACGAAGCTGGGAGGCTTGGATATCTCCCGACGCGACGGGGAGCTTGGGCGTCGCACGACGCAAAAGGGAGCATAAGCGTCGCAGCGTGGCGGGGAGCTTAGGTGTCGCCTAGCGAGGCGGGGATGTTTGGAGATATTCTCTTAGTAACTTGGACTTCAAGTTTACCGGGCATATTGCTTGTGCACGCCAGATGTGCTCAGGGGTCTCTGTACGTCCCTCGTGAGCCAGAGCATTCATTGAAGCCCTTAGAAGCCTCTATCTCACGGGGTGGCGGTCCTAAGGTTTCAAGAACGCTGGTTGGAGTGTGTTTGATGTTTGAAGTGTCGACGGGCTCTTTCCGGAGCCCAGAACAATTAATTGGACCCCATGCTTGATTACCGAGTGATATGAACCTTCTCAAACCCCTGGACGGGGCTTAAAACCCTTGGAACGGCCGAAACGCACCATCAGGCCCGAAGCTCCGCCTCCATCGCGATCAAGAACCTCTTCGCGACGGGATTGAGTGTACACAACCAATCCTTATTGCCTGAGCTCCGTTCTTTGGCACTTGTGGTTGGATTTCGCGGGGTGGTTCATTCGTTCTTGAGGACTTATGTCATCCTCCTTGATGTTTGGAAGACTTTGTATGCTTTGGCCTTGGTTTGAATTTCTTCGGGTGCGTTAACAATGGGCGTCGCCCGTTCGCCCATCGCCCGAAAGTGTAAATATTGGCATTGAACGTGCGCGATGACCTTGGGCATTCCAATAAAACCTTTGGACAGGGCCGCCGCCCGATCGCCCAAAAGTGCAAATATTGGCATTGAATGTGTGCGATGGCCTTGGGCATTCCCATAGAACCTTGAGACATGGCGTTCACTCGTTGCCCAGTTTGCCTGAAAGTGTAAATGTTGGTATTGAATGTACGCGATGGCCTTGGGAATTCCCATATATACAACCTTTGGACATGGTTGTTGCACGTTGTCTAGTCGTCCGAAAGTGTAAATGTTTGTATTGGGCATGTGCAGCGACCTTAGGCATTATTGTCGCCCGTGAACGCGACAATCGACGTTGGGCGCGCGCGATGGCCTTTGGGCGTTGTCATACGAACTTGGATGTCACGATGACTTCAAGACTTGGTGGTTTTCTGGTCAGGCATTTAATTTGGCCCATGACCTTGGGGCGGGCTTCGAAGTCGTGAACCTTGGTGACGTGGCGCTCAGGCGTCATGTATCATGTTCTCATTTGTTTAAAAACTTCTGATTTTTTGTAGCATCAATATTAAAACTATTTTATTATCCGTTGATATATCAAAAAAAATATTTGATTGTAGTTCTTATTTATAGCTATATCTACTGTGACATCAAACGTTGGAATGAATGACTGGTTATTAATTGAATTTCTTATCAATCATAATGCATTGTTGTTATCAGATCCATCGTTATCCAATTCAAACGATCAAATGCATCGAAAAAAACAAAATAGGTATTTTAAGACAAAGAGTATATTAAGTTAGTATTAGAATCTTGGATCTCTTGACAATCAAATGCTTAGGTCTTGCTCTCTCGTCAATGCTCACTGAATTCATAATTAAAATACACCCTCACAATGATATTGGATTATCCCACACAATTTTGTGTAATATCGTCATGTGTGTATTCGATCTGCATGCACTGGACGCTTGCCATGCATTGTATATATTTGGCCTACCTCATATTTTCTAGTAGGCCATTGTTGCCTTGTCTCTTCAAATATCATCTTGTGTTCAGCATACATTATTGAATCAATATTCACACATTGGTTGAGTCTCCAATTCAGATATATATTTATATCGCTATCAACTAGCAATTCTTGAGTTATACAGACAAATTCTGTTACGTCCAGTAGCTTCCTCATCAACGTCAACTTATTGCTGCTGTTTTCATTCAATTTCTTTACGTATCTATTCACTAATCTCAAGCACACAAATCTATCCAAAAAAATAATCTCACGCACACGGATAATCTAGAGTTTGTAAATGATGATGTAAAGATACACTAAAATGCCTTCTAATGACATGTTTTACATTACGTTTCCGTTATTAGTTTGGTTTCTATGTATAATGTGTTCTCTATTTTTAATATAAATCTACTAGTTATATCTCATAGAGATGATCTTTTGGGATACTTTATTTTTGTTTGGTAACTCGACTTGAAGCTTGAAAGAGCTGGAAGTAGCTAGCTGGTTGTAAAATGAGTTTGATAAAATGAATTGTATTTGACAAAGAAAAACTAAAACAAATGAAAATTTATGAAATTAAGGATAAAAATGAACATTGAAACAAAACAATAATGTATTATTGGTAATTTTTTTTTGGGCTAAGCAATCAACAGAACATAAGTAAAAGTTAGGCCGGTTTGAGATAAATTAAGGTTAACAATAGTAAATCTTAGTGTACGAATCAATTTTTTCATTTAGTTAGGTCAACCTCAACTTAAAGTAGGTCGACCTAAGTTTTCTGCAAGAGTTACTTTTGAACTACAAGAATTCCCCACCTCATATGAAAATTAACTCCTTTAAGAAGTCAGGCAAGATGTTCATATATTTTATCAAACATACTTTATTTTTAAATTAATATTTTATCATATGTGGCACATCCTAATTAAATGAGAAGTAGTGTTACCAAATGAGCTCTTAATGATTGAAGACACTATCTTATCTTGAAGAGTTCATAGTTGATATTTAAATAGTTATTATATATGTAAGAAAATATGCTTACTTGTCAAACAGTCCAATTATGAGAGTGAGAATGTATTTCTCATTGAATTTTTACTGTGCACCTCCTCAAGATTGTCGGATGGTTATGAAGATTATGACTCCCCATATATGGTAATCAAATTGGAGTTAATTAAGTAGCTTATTAGTGATGTTGTTGTCTCACACGTAATGGTGGGCTCTATGTTGACTTTTATGAATCAAAATACTAGTTGTGTGCAGTTAAAAAATAAATACTAGTTGGGTGGAGAAGATTAGAGCTTGTTTGGGAACTCCAAAACAACTCCTTTTGCCTCATTTACCAATGCCACCTAGGATACAGGGGCTTGAAGTATGTTTGTTAAATCTCACTCTGTCTTCCTTCTTGCCATGCCACTTAAGCAATAGGAAGAGAGTGTGTAAATTCTCAAAGAACAAAAACTTATATGTAGCTTAATAGGAAGAGAGAGAATAATTGTTTTGGACCAAATAATCCCTACTATAGCAATGTTGGGTTACTCCAATGTCCTTATTCCATCGTCATTCATTCATCAAGTAAAAAAATTCATCTGGTTTGCTGGAAATGTGTGAGTAGTTGAATAAATATTGGTATGCTTGTAGTAATGGTTTGTCATAATAGTTGTTGTATATGATAATGTTAAATAGTTATCTTCTTATTATGTAATTGTTACCTATATGTATTTATTTAAAATCCAGAATATGAATGAGTCTACCAACAATTTAAATTGATCTGTCAATTAAATAAATTGATCGTCAACTATTTGAATATGTCAGACATGTATATGAAGAGGTTGACCAATTATATGAGTAAGTCAACCCATAAAATGTGTTCTTAGACTGTTAAATATATATGGTAAATAAAATATGTGTGTTTTGTTCATTTGACTATAATCTTCGCAAGAGCAATTTAGTCTTTCTACAAGAATACTCTATCTTTTACAACAAAATTTAACAAACACACCTCCTTTTACAACTCATTTTAACAAACACAACACAAATTTTCTATAGTCTGTCTCTCTTCCTTTTACCTCATATTACCTCCTATATTAAAATTGAGAAGGAAGAGTGGAGTTCTCAAACAGCCCCTAAGGCATTGTCTGGTAACACATATGCGTCAGCATAAGTTGCTGCATATTCATTATAATTGCGTCAAATAACTAAAATATTTAGTTTTTCTTTCTCTATTTTCATAATGATGAAATAGTATAAATAATTAAAAAGGAAAAGAATTTATTTATGTCAAAATAAGTAGAGAAAGAATAACTCTTCTACCTACTTTTGTGATTTTGATTTAATAAAATATTATTATAAATAATACAAAATCATTTTTTTTCTTAATTTCGATATTAAACCATAACTATTTCTAAAAAACCCTAGTTTTCTCTCTAGGTCTGCGGCTGCCGGCTCCTTGGTGGCTGCAGCTCCTT
>JAYMTF010004714.1:0-12688 GCA_036897485.1 Pelargonium nanum | reverse complement strand
TGTTGATTTGCTCGACTAACTACGACTTTTAATATTAATGTTTTTTGTTGTAGGAGATAACGATAGTTGAGGACTTCATGGATAGATTATATCGATATTGTAATGGAGGTAACGATAGTTGAGGACTTTTAATATTTCTTTTTTTGGCAAAAGAAATGTTTTGGTTGTTAGAGATAGTGTTTTTGTTTTTGGCATCTTTATATAGGTTACATCGATATTGTAATGTATGTATATTTTTTATATTTTGGATTGTTTAGATACATTATCTTGGATGATTTATATACATTTAATGGTTATATATATATATATTTCGAAACGTATCATTGTATATTATTGGCTTTATGGTGATTATTTGTTTAGATATGGTATGTGCTTTTATCGTATTTATGGTTATATGATTTAATTAAATAAATATTCAAAAACAGGAATTAAAAATCTAAAATTGAATTTCAATTTTATACAAGACTTTAAGCCGCGGTTTTAAACAGTAGGCAAAGTTCAGCTCTGCAGTCCAAAACCGCAGGCAGAGGGGCTTCAAAACCGTAGTCTTAAATATGTTAGACTACGGTTTTGAAAAACGCGGCCCAAAGGCCCAAAACCGTAGTATAAGCCTTTAACCGCGCCTTCTGATACCGCGGTTGGACCAACCGTGGTTAATTCATTGGGCCACGGTTTTGGGCCTTAACTCCGCAGTTTTGAACCGCGGTCTATTCCCTTATTTGTTGTAGTGAGGTCATTTGGATGTGTAAAATAATTAGTTTGTATTTCAAATTATTATGGATCAGTTGAGTTGTGCATTACAGTACGCTAAAATTATTGAGAATTAGTTAGCACGAATTCTAGACTCCATGTAAACCTTTTCATATAAAATTGTATAAAGTCATTAATGTTCTTTAGTATTTGTCTCATGTCCCAAATTCATGTCTAATGGTCAGGCATACCAGATCCCAGAACCGCGCCAATTATTAAGTTTTACTTACATACCATTTTAGTGCAAATATTTGTTAAGAAAACAATCATACCAATTTAAGTAATCATCAATAAATAAGTCCTATAATTATGTCAAAGCAATACTCAATTGCTAATCCATAGATATATATAGCACATGGCCTAGATAGAAATCACATGTGCTAAGGGCTACAAATCACAAATAACTCATTGATTCATCACAAAGGCTTTGGATTTACAAATTCTTTGAGTGGTAGGTACATGATACTCCCTAATTTTTCTAAACAATAACATCACAGTATTTTATGTGACATATATAAATATTCCTAGCAGTTATTATAATAATCAGAGACCCAAAAAAAAAAGTCAAGAGAAGCTAGACATGATGTGACACAAGCCAAACAAACCTACTTAACGATCCGACGACAATTCACGATCACAAGAAGACAACTTGAAAACCCACTTTGGCAGTGACAACGACCTAACCCTCCTCCTCCTAACGGCGCCGTTTCTTGACTCCACAAAGTTCTTGATGCGTTTCATGGCCACCTCCAGCGTCTCCTCCGACATGTTCGCGAAGCAGACCCGAAACCACCCCGGCTCCGAGCAATGGCACGACGCTCCGGGAGAGATATTGAGCCCGACATCTCGCACAATCTTGACCCACAGCTCCTTCTCCGCCTCGAACGTGTCGGACCTCAGCAAGTGCCTCATGTCCACCCAGCAAAACAGACCCGCATTGCTCTCCAAGCACCCGATCCCCACGCTCCGGAGCCCCGACACCATCGCCTCCTTCCGCTCCCTCAGCCTCCTCCGGTTCTCCTCCACGTAGCTCGCCGTGAACTTCCGGTCCCCGAGCATGTGGGCCAGGAGGTACTGAGTCTGCGACGAGATGAGCCCGAAGCTCGACATCTTGGTGTCGGCGGCGACCACTAGTTGGTTGGTGGAATAGATCATCCCGACCCGGAAACCCGGGAGCCCGAGGTCCTTCGAGAGGCTGTACACGACGTGGACGCGGTTCCACATTTCGGTGACGTCTTTAAGGTTTCGATCCAGCAAGGCCTCGGTAATGCTGACAAACTCGGGAGAGGCGAAGACCGTTCCCGAGTAGATCTCGTCGCTCACGATGTGAATGGTTTTTGCTACCGCGAAGTCCAGGAGGTGGTTCAGCTCGTCCCGTTGCATGGATGTGCCTAACGGGTTCGAGGGGTTGGTGATGAGCACTCCTTTCACGTTTAAACCTAGCTTCTGAGCTCGGTCGTAAGCTTCTTCTAGTGCACCCGGAGTGATTCGGAAATTATTCGAGCTCGAGCAATGGATAGGAACGATTTCTACTCTCGTTCGCCATTTCAAATCTCTATCAAACCTGTCACACAAAAAAAAAACACGTGAGGAATTGAATCATATGCATTGTGATGTGGACTATGTAAATAGTGTAAACTGACTATGAAAATATTTTATATAATTAACATTGTTGATTGTGATACACGTAAAACCAAAACTTGAAATCGAAAGCCTGCTTTAAATAGTGACCGTATAGAAATGGTCGATGGATTACCCGGGATAGTATGGCGTGGGAAGAAGAAAAGCATCGCCGGGTTGAGCGAGACAAAACACGAGGGTCTCATTGGCTGAGGTTGAACCGGCAGTGAGTACAAGGTTGTTTGGATCGAATTTCACTTTGTTCCCTCTTAGTGCAGACATGAATTCCACCATTTCCTGCATACGTACGTACATTCCAACCTCAATTTGATGTCAATAATACAAACAACTACACAACATCCACTGACTCTCAATAATGTGTTGACGCGTTTTGAAATTATTGTGAAAATAATCGATAAAATTAAAGATTTATTTTATTATCATAACCAGCAAATTAACGCACGTTCTTAAAAGCAGGCAAGCCATGATAGTCTTGGAAGAGAGCAAGCTCTTTGAAAACAGATACACCGTTCCTCTTCAGCCCCAGAACTTCCGGGTTACTTGCAAGCCACGTTTCCAGGAGGTCGAAGGAGAGCTGCAACAAGTCAACAACATAATTAATTGTAGAAAATGCCATTATTTTCAAAATTGGAATCTCTTTTCTTTCTACAAGTAGTCATCTAACAATTTTGTATTATATACAGTAGTGGAAATGTACACATTAGTGGACGTATCAATTTATCAAAAGGCAAGAAACAGAAACTCAATAAGCTCATGACCCGTTTAGTAGTAGAAAACAGTTTTTATTTTTTGTTTTTGTGTTTTGTTTATAATAGATACTGTATAATCAAACATAACAAAGTAAAAATGAATACCGCCTAAAAACACGAATAGTGAAAAAATTTGAGAAATACTCTATAACTAAACATGTCCTTATTGTTTCATTTATGTATTTCATTTTCTAATTTTAAGCTGTGCAACTAATCTGAAAATACTCTGTAACTAAACATGTTCTTATTGTTTCATTGACAATGGCCACAAAGGAGAAAGAAATTTTTTTTTTACCTGATTTTCAGCTAGACCCATTTGAATGATACCATCGGGGTTGCGAAGACGGTCATAAGGATTGTTCTCGTACTCTTGCCACCCTAAGAAGTAGGACGAGTCTTGGCCATGAGATTCGGAACTTACCATCCTAGACAACATTTGCATATATACGAATTGAAGGAAGATTTTTAGATGGATGGAGCAATAGATATTCAGAGAAGTTTATGAATAATGTGGAGTACTACGTTAGTTTGGGAGTGTAAGATGAGAGCATATATAGAGAGTATATATAGGAGTGTTGTGAGGTGTAGGGAATTGGGAGAGCAGAGAGTGACAATGGTCCGACATTTGACTTGTGGGAAGATTGACGGTGCAGATTCTCTTGATTGACCCCAAGTGACCCTAGCTCTTCTGTTTGAAAATATGGGACTCTTTTTCACATTTGTACTTATTAGGTGTAAATATTATGACCACTTTTGGGTAATTTAATACTCCATACGTATATGAAATGTCCATGTTGTTTCATGTGAAGTCCAAGCCTTGACATCCACGGCCTTCTGCAAGTTTTTAATTACTGTTGATAATGCAAGAGCTATGCAAAAATGTCGCACCCGTCGTTTTATATACACACAGGAACAATTAGTGCAATTTAAGAGTGTCCTCACTACTCTGCACCTTCATAGAAAGTGGTCAAGTAACCCCATTGAATTTATTACGAAATGACAATGTTTAGTGTGTGTGAGTATATGAGTGATGCTCGAACTTGAGTCATTGAGAGGACCAAGCGTTTGAAACCGTTTGTCCAATGATTATTGTTTGTATAATTTTATTAAATAATATTCAAAAATTACTTCGTTTTTATATTTTTCCTGTACAATTTAATGTATTATAAGTAGTTTTCTCATCTTGTTAGAGTATAACTAATCAATGGTTGGGAGGTAGTTGCAATTTGCAAGCATGTGGGTTGGTTTGTCGCAGAGCTAGCTGAAATGTGGGGTTTGCGGGATGGACTCAAGCTTGCTAAATTCATTCATTGTATAGAAGTGAAGTTGATGCTTCCTCTAATGTTGATTGTTTATATATCTTAAAGCTAGCTTGTTTATAATCGTCGGAGGTCTTTAATTTTAGAGTGCAAGAAAGACAAGTCGAGCGAGTTCGTGGTTAATGTTCTTTGAAATGTGCAACATGGATTAGTATTCTTAAGATATAAAATTAATACACTCATTATGAGAAGAATAAGTGTGAACATGAGAATGATTTGTACTTTGTACAGTAAAGCTAATAAATGGTGACTTGCTAGAGAAGTAACCATTTGTGGTCAGTAGCTAGAGTCAACCATGACACCGACGTGCATGTTTTGGGCATTCTTCTTCTTGCAATCTTGCTGCCTTGAAGCTACTATACTACTAACCATATGTACAAATCACAAATCATTCCAACTTTAACAATTAATGTGTCTATACCATACCACTACTAACTATAAATCAATATTGTTTTTTTTGGTTGAGCAACATAAAAGGGTAGTTCTCCCATTAATTTAGCCCCAAATTTTATCTTATATTGTCGATAAAGTGGCTCAAACCCGATACTTTAAAGAGAATCTAAATCGTTTAAACTGCTCGGCTCAACATGCTTTGGTCTAAATCAATGTAGTTGTTAATTGAAAAAGTATATTTTTCATGTATATATTTTTACAAGATTGATATTATCTATGTTTTCTATTCTAAACGTTTTCTATTCTAAACATTTTTATTTTTCTTTTAAGAAATATTAATTTAATTAAGATCAGTAGAGCATACTCTATTACAAACAAACTTGATATTGAATCAAATATCTTAGTAACTTGATTGGCATATCTTAAATGTTCATACGAACGACCAGCTGTTATATAGTTTATTGAAATCTTGACTGTAATGGTGGAACAAGTAGACCACTCTTGTTCTCTTCAAAATCAGCTAACGAGCAGTAGTAGTCCCAAACAAAATACGCATACTCATAATAAAAAAATAACTTCTAACAACAGAAGACAAAAAAAAAAAAACAGAACTAACGAAACTACTAAAATATGATTCAATAAAAAAACATGAAAAGAGACAATTTACTCGTAGTAAACATATTCTCACAACTAGCATATAGTGAAGGCGACAGTGTCTACAAGCGGATCGAATACGTGGAGGCAAATGTGATGATGAATCTAATGGAATAACAAATCTAATCAAGTCGAATATGTGTTTATTCAATAAAATAATGCAAGTAAAAAAGGATTGAACCATCGCCGATAAAAAAAGATCGTCGGCGGTGGTTCAAGAGAATTATTTTGGCAAGAACTATAGATGTCTAGGGTTTCTAGAGGGGAGAGGAAAATAGTTGGGAAAATCTATCAATTTATCCTAAATATTTTCAATAGTTATACCAAATATGTGTGAATCCTTCCCCTTGTCAATTTGCTCTTAAAAGTTTGTCCAAAATACTTATTCAAGATTAAATATCAACATATATACATGTTAAAGTTGACGAGTAAGCAATAGAAATTGTCACCTCATCAACTCTTACAATTTGGAGCAATTTCATTGCTCCTAGCTAAAATTACTCTTCATTTTCCTTCAGTTACAAACAATCACCCATTATCTAATAAAAATTACTAATATAAATCATTATAACAATCACTATTACACATTAGCTAATAGCAAAAACGATGTGCACAATTATATAGACTTTACTTCATCACATCTTCATTTTTCCGATGTGAGACACAAATAAACTAAACCTTTTATATTAACTTCTCAATCAAATTTTCTTCGAAGTTTTCAATGTGGGACAAATTTATCACACTATTCTAACTTCACAAATTTATATCTTTTATCATTTTTTTTTTCTAAATTTAATTAGTGATTAACTTTTTTTAATTCATTTAGTTAATTTATTATTTTTATTACCACATAAACTTTCAATTTGAACATTTAGTTAGTTAGAAACTCATTGTGAGGTGACATAATTTTGGGTTGAAAGTTTTTTTTCGTTTAAGACTTATAAAAAATATATTTTTATTTTATCATTAGCAATTTTTGCTAATTCTAATTGAATAATTTTATAGGTTTATAATACTTATATGTAATATATGAATTGTGAACTTTTAATTTGAACCCTTATTAATTGAAATTTCATTGTAAATTCTCTCATTTTGAAACCCCACACACATATATAAATTGTGATGTAGTCTCATAATGAATTTTTGAATTTTTCAAATGTGTATATATAAATTTGTAACTCAAATTAAATTAATAATATTTTTTATTATTAGTTTTTACTTTTCGTGCAACGTACGGATGAACATCAGTAAAAGTTAAACTCGTTTTACTAGAAAACATATATGGAGCTAGGAATCTAATTCATGAAGATAGCTTAGCATGTGTAGTATATCAATATGTCACTTTGCATAATTGCATGTGAGTGATTAATTAGCTGTCTTGCCTGCAAGTAAAATAATGCATTTGAAAGCAAATTATGTTGCAAGTAGCTAGGGATGGGTGAAAGATCTGTTTGTTTCCACTAGGAATATTTCAGAAGTGAGCAAAATTTTGTTGATCACCAACACAAAAAGAATTGCCCCAATAAGTGCTTGCAACTTGTGATTATTGGATAGTTTCTCAAATAGCTAGAGTCAAGCTTTTCACAGAAATTGATGGAAGACACTGGTGTTTTGATATATTTTATTGTTGGTATTCAAATATTAAGAAACACACCTAAAATTAACCCCATTCCATTGGCTGAGAAAGTGGCTTGAATAGAATAATGATTGATTACCTGTGGCAAATTGGAAATGAATTATTTGCATATATGTATAGATATAAATTGAGAAAACAAATGTGAAAAATAATACTATTAACTCGGATTTTTATTTACTTATTTATTATATTTTTTGGTGTTGCATGTATGTTGGTTTTGATGACTGAAAAAAAAAAAATGGGCCATGCATGGTCCACATGATTGCATTTGTTGAAGATCCTCAACAAAAAGTGGGCCAGGCTTTGGTCCCTGGTCCCACTTAGCCTCTTTTGGTTTTGGTCATGACTCATGTCTCCTTTGAATTCTCCAAACAAATGGTGTCGACGTTTTTTTGCGAGCTAAAATCATATTTGGCCAGATCTACGGTTTTTTGTCACAATTATGCAATTAAAGTGTTGAATGTATGCAACAGGAAAATTGAAATCTAGATGCATGGCAGAGAACTCTGAAACTGTCAACACGGACTCTTACACTGACAAATCTGCAACATGGCGTTCTACGGATCCGACAGCCAGGCCAAGAGAGCTGAGCACAACGACCGGTGCAAGAAAAAACAGGAGGCAGAGGTTCGTCGGGCCTTTCGACTTATATTAATGTCCACCCACGAGAGAGCATAATTAGCAATTGAATTCAATGTGTATGACTTAATTATTGTGATATGATACACATTTTATTTTATGGTGAACTTGAAATGATTTACAGTCCACCGTAAATACAAAATGTTTTATAAAACTAGTTTAATTCACATTGTATTATGTATAAACTAAATTAATGAACTTGAAAGACATTGATTAGAAAAATCACTTACATTAAACTCCAAATTAATGAGTGTTAGCGTTGAGTACGAAAAATTCATCCATCAATTCTATTAGTATTGCAAGATTGAAAAACAATAAAAAAAATTATCAAGAATGTCATTTTCTATAATTTTGTATGAATACTAAGACAAAACATATCATGAAAAATTTAAATAAATAAATAACGGATATTAAACCATTGAAAACATCTAATTAGTATAAAAATAATATAATAAAATCGTTGGTGAATTCATCTAAACACACCTTACAAAAACTTATCTCCTCAACCACACAAACATTGAAATGCCACATCAAGATGATAGACGTTTTTATGGGTTCAAGTCGTCGTCCACTACACTCGGGAGGCAAATGAAGGTCTCAAAACTCGATTGATCAGGAACTTAGGGAGAAAACACTTAGGAGATTAAACCCATTTTTGACAATCAATCACATCATCGCATCGCAGGCTGTGATGAGAGAATCTTATTATACTTAATATCTAACTTTCCACTTTAGATTTCTCTGCTAAGTGGTAGAGTCCATTGAAACTCTCTCAGATCTCATTCGCACACCCAATGTGAATTTTCAAATACCGAGTATTCACTTAAGAGTATGCTTCTTGTATTTAAGGACTCAAAACCCAAACACATAACCTGATAATCCAAGCTCAACCCACAAGACCGTAATTGGCTCAACCTGCCTTGATCAGTCGGGTAATCATTAATTATTTTTTTTGTCAATTCACCTTCTTTTGCTCTATAGTTTATCCCCTGTTCCCCCCACCTCCACCGCACACACCCCCCAAATAAATACAAAAATGTGTATTTTTTTTTAGAGGAAAAAGGTGTATTCTTGATTCTTCTACATAATCATATCCAACCAAATGAAACGACAAAGAACAAGGTCCAATCCATGGCTTCATTTCCATCCTTGCTAGCTTCAAAAAGGTTGGATATGACCAAACTGAGGAGATAAAGCCATTGGCACTAAACTTGTTATGTGGTCTTGCTTTGTTGCATGCATGGCCACACTACCCACTACCAAGCATCCATGAAACTTGTATTGAAACCTCTCTCAATAATACCTCATAAACGTACAATTGTTGTCAAACCTGTCAGAACTTATAGATAAATGGGCACATAATAAAAACCACAACAATATACACACACATGTTGCCATTAACTCCTATATGTCCAATTGGGAGATAGCTCTCAAAACTCTGGGAAATATGGGTTTGTGCTATCCCACGCAATACCAAAAGTGGCATATGTGGGGAAAAAAATGTCCGGAAAAGTTGGTGTTTGGAGTCATAATTTCAAAGTTGTCTTTTCTATGAAATCTATATACATTACATATATCCATATAGCTTTCTCTCCCTGCCTTGTGGAGTGTGCAAAAAGTTGGTTTTCAATGTTCTTGATTCCTTCTTGGTCCCACTTTGACAATGATGCTCGTGAAGAGAAAACTTCCTCATAATGTTGGGGAGGCTTGGCAAAATTTAGGGAAACAAAGAGCTTTTTCGTTTTTATTGTTGAGATTATTAGAGATTTGGTGCTAGTTTAGACTTTAAGTTATAAATGTTGCACTTTTTATTGGCTGCTTTATTTTCTCCTTAGAAACATTCCATATTCTGGTCCATTTGTACGTAGAGCTGACAATTCGAATTGTAATCTGACACACGACACGAACGTGACATGAAATTTGTCTATTTGATCTCGCATGTATTGTAATTTTGTCGTGTTCGTGTGGACCTTCAAAATACGCACGCACGATCAAATAGTCGTGTCGGACACGTCCGACACACCCACTTATCAAGGGTATATATAATTGTAAATTAGTTATATTAACATGTCACAATTGTAGAGTTTAATTGTGTCAAACGCGTCGATTCTATTGTGCAAAATGTGTTGGACTCCATTCGTGTCACTCATGTCATGTTAACACAAATCATTTAGTTACCGTGTTAAATGTGTCATGATCGTGTCTTGTGTTCATGAACGTGTAGTGTTCTTATTGAATTGTGCAACTCAATTACTAAATATTTCGTGTTTGTGTCAAATTGTATCGGACACAATTGACTTTTAACACAACACAAACAAGACACGCATGCACATGTTGAGTGTTGACATCTCTACTTGTATGTGTACCTTTTGCCCATAAGATTTTTCAGGAACTTTATTTGTGTCAATGGAATGCATTAATAGGTCATATATTTGAGAAGGTGATCAGAAATAATGGTGAAAAGTCCAAAGGAGTAGGCGGGTTTGAAATATATTATACTGCATGGTTGAATCGATTATGATGTTATTAGAGTTTGCTTTTGACAATGGAAAATCTGTATAATAGTAATTGTACCGTTTTCACATTAGCAATAATGATGATCATTAACATACTTACTAGTAATCAAACGGTACAGTACTACTTGCATATGAATATATAGTTTTCATGGCAAATTTGGTTGTTTGGGCACAAGATATGTAGGGGTCTTCAATAGAAGATAGGTATGGGTAATGGTTTGGTTTTTACCATTGGCACACGTAACGTAACCAGCTATTGGTGTTGGTTACAAAATGCAATTAATAATGTCTGAGTTTTAGTACGTAGTTCTCGTCCAATGAGCTTTATCTCACTTATTCGATATGAGATTATGTTAGGAATACGCATTTATTACATGTGTCAACCTTGCACATTTTATCAATTCGTGTTTATATTGTCCATGTGCTAGTGTAAGGGTCCTAAGATATTTCAAGTCTATGTTTTAAAAAAATTTGGTCTTTAATTCTATCTTCTAAATCATGAGAGGAAATGCACCATTAAATTGATACTCAATAATATGTTCGAGAAGGCGCCTTAGACGTGAGAATGAGAAACTTTTGTCATTAATATTTTACACTGCCAATTTTAGATAGGATTTAAGAGAACATATGAAGTTTGCTCTCCAAAGATATAAATAATTCACCATCACAAGCATTACCAATGGTGTGTCGTCTTGTGATTGGTTGATGACGACGTCACGTGAGTTTATGGGGTGCCTCTTGAGCATACGTTTCGCAGGTTCCCTACCAAACTATAGAGTCTCCTCTTGCCTATAACAAGTATAGTAAAATGAACCTTGAGATGCTATAAACGTATATATGTACACATGACTTTCGAGCAGCTTGTATTATACCTAGAAACTTATCAATGTCATCAGGAATAATGGATCATAGTTCTTAAGCCACGATGGTGTAAACCCCCTAAGGGTGATTTTTGGGCGCACAACCACATGGGCATGGAAAGTGTGAGGGGACTATATGGATGTGCAAGGCGCGCGATGCTTCAATGATGCATGTACGCTTCCTGAACTAGACCTGCGGGCATGATGCGACGTTGCACATTGGCTTCCAGGTCTAGACACACGGGATTGGTGATATGGAACATTTCCGTACAAAATCTTATTTTCACTTAAACAACATGAGTATTGTGGTGCACTGCTTATCTCTGTCTTTTGTCCATTATATCACGTAGGGGCGTTGTAGCATGTACAAATTAACTTTGTAACATGTTGCTTTCCCATACCATGTTTTCATGGATCCTGCGAAGTGTTGTGGCATGACCAAGTGTTACTGTGTTGCTTGCGCCAACTTTTCATCTTGCTAAGATATCATTCGTGATGTCACAACATTTTCGCATTTGTGTCTTTTAATTGTTGGCTAAGTGAAGTGATCTTTTACTAAAAGTTATTTAGGTTCTAGGGTGATTTATGGAGCGCTATAACTCTTTGTACTGTATTTTTTTATAAGATATCAATCAGAAAATTCAAATGCATCTTATTATTGTCTTATGTATGTGTACATTTGTAATTGGGCATCAACCAATTGTTGGCGGACAGGCGACGAGTACATTGACAAACTGTTTGCTAACCGAGATTATGCCTCCAACAGGATGTCAACGGTGATGAAATGTGTTGACCCGCTCATGACAGAACGACTCATAACATTGCTTAACAGAGCGGGTAAACCGCCCGTTGTAAGAATTGAAATAGATTGAGATGGATATAATTGAGTGAAGAGTAAGGTCGAGAAGGAGGACATAATAATAGAGAGGATGAAGTGGATCACGTGGTTGTGTATAGTATAAGGTTTATAAGGTCATGTGGATAGCCTCCTCCCAAGGGTTCCTAGTCACACTCCAAAACAATGTTCTCTAGCACATCTGGTTCTGGGACCCATCCAATTAACTTCTGGTGACAAGCCACCATGATGTCCATGTTAATTATCAGGCCATGCCTTCAACTTCAAGCACACCAGTTACGATAATATATACACATTGTTGAAAGCTAGAATTTAAATTCAACCGAAAGTACCAACATCATAAATGGAATGTTTCACTCTAAATAGAAACTTTTGACTTCACAAAGACTGAGTTTAGAAGGCAAAACAGCCAAAATTATTGAAGTCTTGGCCTCAAACAAGAAACATTTTTGTGGATACAAGACAAAAACTCTTTATATATATCCTTTACAAGTTTTCGTCAATGACGTGAATATATGTGTCAACTCTCGTTTATCACATGCATTATGCCAAGTTATTATATACTCTCTCCGTCCCAAAATGAGTGTCTTGTTTCCATTTTTTACAAAAATTAAGGATTACCAAATAATTTAAGGTTGCGTTTGGGAACATGGATTTGATTTGAAATTCGGTATT